>ML380877.1:27500-32218 GCA_005239525.1 Nicotiana knightiana | reverse complement strand
TTCCTTCCTTTTCCACTGCTGGTGGTTAGGAGGGTTCTTTGGTGCATTATTATTACCATGATTATATTTTCTTCCCCGACCACGGCCATGACCACGACTGGGGCCACGACCTCTTCCATACTTAGCTTGGTGGAAGTTCGTCTCATTCACTTCAGGGAATGGACAAGAACCAGTTGGTCGGCTTTCATGGTTTTTCATTAATAGCACATTATGTTGCTCGACTACAAGAAGATGAGAGATAAGTTCAGAATACTTTTTGAATCCCATCTCTCGATATTATTGCTGCAGGAGCATATTCGAGGCATGAAAAGTGGTGAAAGTTTTCTCCAACATATCATGATCAGTAATATTATCACCACATAATTTTAATTGGGAAATAATTCTGAACATAGCAGAATTATACTCACTGATAGATTTAAAACCTTGTAGCCTTAAATGAGTCCAGTCATAACATGCCTGTGGAAGAACGACCATCTTCAGGTGGTCATATCTATCTTTCAAATTATTCCACAGTATGACTGGATCTTTAACAGTGAGATATTCCATTTTCAAGCCTTCATCAAGGTGATGGCGTAGGAATATCATGGCTTTGGCACGATCTTGATTTGATGCTTGATTTTTGGCCTTGATGGTGTCTGCCAGACCCATCGCATCAAAATGAATTTCAGCATCAAGCACCCAAGACATGTAGCTTTTGCCCGATATATCTAGGGCTACAAATTCAAGTTTAGAAAGATTTGACATTATTTAGAAAAAGAAAGTTCGTACCTTTGATACTTTCGAAGTATTTGCTCGAGAAGGCAGAGTCTTGTGCTGATAACGTGTTATAAAATAACGACTGTAAAGTAAATAAACTAAAGACAAGTGTAGAGAGAAACTGATATATTATTGAACTTTCAAACTGATGTACATAATGGACTGAAATCTCCTCTATTTATAGAAGAAGGAAGCTGCTGTGTAAGCTGTTTATAAGCTGCTACTGTAAGCTGCTGTGTAAGCTGTTACTGTACCAGATGTAGATAATCTTCTTCCGTGGGTAATGTTTATCCATAACGGAGTACCAGAATGATAAGCTTCTTTAGGAGGCTTATTTTCAATAGAGTAGTAAATAGATAAATATTTTTACGGCAGTGTCCCATATGGATAAGCTTCTTCAGGAAACTTATTTATAACGGAGTACTAAATGAACATTTATTATATAATATATATTTATAACAGTCCGTTGTTATTCTTTTTTTTTTTTTAATGTGGGATTTAAGATGTAGAGATATCTTATTTATGATCGATATGATATCACGGTCCAATTACTTGATGGTTGACTAGTAACCTTCACACGGTAAATTTTCAAGTCATTGTCCGGTCCGAGTTTTATAACATTGAAAATTCATTATATTAAGCAACTGACCGGCCGGCTTGAGTTTGGAGATATCTAAGGACTCATTTGTCCATAAAACAAATTTCCTTTTTTTCTTTCAAAAATATGTTTGTTCATGGAATTTTGTAAGTTTCTGAAAATTTTTTGGAAAATGAGTTTTTTAAAAATCACTTTTTCATAATATTCAAATTTTTTTTTCTTCACAAAACTGCAATATAACTTTAAGTAAAATCGATTTAAAATTCTAAAATTATTTTTCAATTTAATTCCAAATACTACTTTTTAAAAAAATTATAAGTTTTATATCCAAACACCTACTAAATCTTTTATGATTCAAGTAAGATACGCGTGGCATGTTACTAGCCATGAATTATGGTTAACCTAGTACTCCAGTAGTCGCTGTGCACTAGTCCCTGCATCTCACTTTAAGTGGTTTAATTTTAGCTAACGTTTGGACATAAATTTAATTGAATCTTGAAAAAAAAGTTTTTGAAGTTACGTTGAAAAATAATTATTGAAAGTTGAAGTTGTTTGTGAACAAATATTTTATTTGACAAAAACTTGAAGTTTTGTGAGTGGAAGAAATATTTTAACCCAAAAATTGCCCTAAACCAATTTTTCGAAACTTGAAAATTTTAAACATGATCATATTTTATATTCAATTTATTTTGAAAAAATAAAGCCTAAATCTATAGCCAGACGGGAGCTTAATAATTCAATGTTCAATTTTGTTAATCTTAATGGTGTATCCAGTTCATCAAATTTTGAAGAAATAACAGCTGCATAAAATGTAACATCAACTAATAACGTCTTTGCTCCAAATTAAAGACTAACTAAACGTCAAACTTCAAAGAATTTTGAACCCCTAAATCTACAGGGAAAAAAGATAAAATAAATTTAGGACAACGCAAATAGTTGTTGATTAGTAGAACTATTTAAAATGTATACAGTTAAATAACTTTTACCCAAGCAATTTATTTATATTTAAATTTACCTCATTGTTTATTTTAGTTACTTAATTAGCCTCATTATAAGTAGTTACATGTTGTCACATGTCACCTTAACTTGATAGTTAGAAAATTCAGTCACTTATAAAGAAACAAGTTGATTAATCGTCGAATTGGTAAGAGCAATATAATCACGTTTTTCCAGATAAGAATAGTTGATGCTATACCTTATACTAATTTATATAAATCCGAGGGCATTCTTCTTTTAATTACTAGATGAACTGCATACCATATGCTATACGTAGAAGTGGTGAAATGGTTAAAAGAAAATAATTATCCACTCATATTATTCATAAAAAAATGGGTTAAATAATAAATCGTTTAAAAACGGGTCGAATATGAATAAAGAACCATATTATTCACTTACAAAATGGTTAATCAAATTGATAATCAATGGATAACTAATGAGTTTAACTTTTACACTTGTAAAGCCTCAAATTGGATTTCCTCAAGTTTGGAAAACTAGGAATTTTCTCATAAATGATCATATTTAAGAAACCATGAATAATATGGATATCCATATTATCCGCCAGATAAACTCATTTTTTATCCGTCTTAAATACGGGTCACGTCGGATAATTTATCCGTTTTTTAAAGTATCCGTTTTGACCCGCTTATATCCGACCTGATCTGCCCGTTTGCCACCCCTAACTATATGTAATGATACACGTAACTTCCATATCATATATAGTCCCACACCCCACGTTCATGGCATCCCCAAAATTAATAGTCTATTAATCTTGAGGGTGTAAATTAATTGTAAAGTCACTTCTTCAAACACCATTGCAAAGCAAAGCCTAATAGTCGTATGTGTATACCTAATTGAAAGTGACTGTGACCCTATCATCATTTCATACTGTTCACATGCGTCTACTTGTATACATTTCTTATACTATATTAAACACTTGAGATTAGGAATATCATCATCAGTTGGATTCATGTTACAATTTTGTATGCTTTTTGGGTTAGATTATGCCTTTTTTTATTGCTAGCTCTTTTTTCCGTATAATAATTGTGTCCGGATCAATTTGCATGTGTTGGATTTTTTAAGCTATTAATGCTTAAAATAGGACTATTAATGCTTAAAATAGGATGAATGAGAAATAGAGGAAAAAATGAAATATTTGAGTTTCCCTCCTTGATTGTCCCATATGGGAAGAGGAAAATATTTTTGATGGGTATATAAACAATTGCTCTTCTTCTAGCTCATAAAGAGTTGAGAAGAAGGCAAGCCTCATGCCGCTCGCTCGGCTCGGCTCCCAATTTTCTGTTATTGTAACTGAAAATTAACTATCCTCTTCAATTTTCCCTCTTTATTATGTCATTTATGCTATGACCGTTTTGCAAAAATATCTATTCTGAAGAGTTGCACCTTTTCAGATTTCAGCCCAACTTTGGCTATAAATACAAGTCCATTCTCACAGATTTTCAATATGAATTTCTGAGTTCTCCTCCTTTCTTCTGCATATTTTAACTTCAAAGAAAGCAATAGTAAGTGTGATTTGCTACCGAACTTTGTGTTCGCTGAAACACTGGTGTTTGAAGTACCACTACACCAGTGTGTAATTCGTTCTATCCTGGGAGGAAATAATCCATAACTTTGGGTACTAGGAGGGGATTAAATTCCTTAAGAAAACACTGTGAATTCAGTGGGCTCGAATTGGTTTTTATTTCGTTTACATTTCTGTTTGAATATATTTTTTTGATCTCCAGAATTATTTTACAAATACAGTTTGATAACAAGCTTAAGGAATTTATATATATTTTCTGTATTTGTGTTATACTCACTGTTTCTGGAGAGTAAAACCTTTGTGGTTTTCTACTCTATTGGATATTAAAATCTACGTGATTTTAACGTTTGTGTCATTCTTTTACAGAAATGACGAATGACAATGGAAACCAAGCTGTTCTGATGGTACATGTCAATGCCTCAATGAGCCGAACAACACCGGCAGCATTGGCACCGGCGGAGAAACTCGAAAAATTTTTCGGGATTGATTTCAAGCGCTGGCAGCAAAAGATGTTCTTCTACTTGAGTACTCTAAGTCTCCAGAAGTTCATCAAGGAAGATGTTCCTGTGTTGTCCGATGAAACTCCAGAGAATGAACCCTTTCTCGTGATTGAGGTGTGGAAGCTCTCTGATTTTCTATGCAAGAATTATATTTTTAGCAGACTGGAGGACACTTTGTATAACGTCTACAGTGGCGTGGAGACGTCAAAAGAACTGTGGATTGCGCTTGAAAAGAAATACAAAACTGAAGATGCCGGGTTGAAGAAGTTCGTTGCCGCAAAATTTTTGGACTACAAAATGGTAGATAACAAGTCTGTTATAACCC
>ML380877.1:0-22500 GCA_005239525.1 Nicotiana knightiana | reverse complement strand
GGGCTCGAATTGGTTTTTATTTCGTTTACATTTTTGTTTGAATATTATTTTTTAATTATATCCAGAATTATTTTACAAATACAGTTTGATAAAAGTATGTATCTCAATTATTTCACCATATATTTATTCATCAGTTGAATTCATGTTATAAAGGAAGAACGATCTTCTCCCATGTACAACTGTGAGAAATAGGAACATTATCACAAGTTGAGCTCAAAATAGAGATCAATTTGTATGTATCTCAACTATTTAATCGGATACCTATAACATCTTATTAATTAGCGTGGGTACATCTTTTAAAGCAATTTTATAATCTAATTCATAGCCTGTTTGGCCAAACTTCTAAAATCAGCTTATTTTGAGAAGTATTTTTTATAAAGTGCTTTTCTCAAAAGTACTTTGGTGAGAATCAGTTTACGTTTCGCTAATTAATTTTAAAATGTAACAGCCCGACTGGTCGTTTTGAGAATTAGCGTCCTGTTCGGTGGCTTAAGCTCTCGAGCAGCTTCGTCTTGTGCATTATGTCTTACATGTGCAGTCGAGTTCGATTTTCGGATGATTGAGGATCGATTTGGAAGAAGGATTCTTGTTTTAGAGTGTTGTTATGGGCATATATGAAGGTTTGGGACGAGGTTAGCTGTGATGAGGTTATTCATCAGTACTGTATTTGATTATGGGAAGCTATTGTGGCCAGAGTGTTGTTATGGGCATATACGTGATGTGTTACGTCGTGTGTTGTACCATGTGGATGTAGGCATGAGTTGTTGCAGCTGGTTGAGACTGATACCATGTGTGGATGTGGAAATCAGGTCCTTTGGGAATGATCGGATGGTGAAAATTTTGGTTTTAAGATTTATCAGTGTAGATAGGAGAAAATAATCTTCAATTGAGACGGCGTTGTCAGGATAATGTCGATTGGGGTGACGTGAGATCACCCCGCGAGTATATGTATGGTAGTTCATTTAGTGATTTAAGGACTTCGAAACGATTCTTGGCACGTTCGAGGACGAACATGTGTTTAAGAGGGGGAGAATGTAATGATCCGACCGGTGGTTTTGAGAATTAGCGTCTCGTTCGGTAGCTTAAGGTCTCTAACAACTTTGTATTGTGTATTATGGCTCGTGTGCGGTCGAGTTCGATTTTCAGATGATTCGGGATCGATTTGGAAGAAGGATTCTTATTTTAGAAGCTTAAGCGGTAAGAGTTGATCGGAGTTTTGACTTTTGTGTAGACGACTCTGAAATGGAGTTTTGATCATTCCAATTGCTTCTTATGGTGATTTTGGACTTAGGTGTGCGTCCAGATTTTTATTTGGAGATCAGTAGAGTAAATTGAAGCATTTCGGCGAAAATTGAAAAGTTGAAGTTTTGGAAGGTTGAGATGTTTGACCGGGAGTTGACTTTGTTGATATTGGGCTCGGATTGCGATTTCGAGAGTTGGATTAGCTCCCTTATGTCATTTAAGACTTGCATGAAAATTTGACATCATTCCGGGTTGATTTGATATGTTTCGGCACTAGTTTTGGATGCTGAAAGATTTGAAAATTCATAAGTTTGATTGGAGGTGCAATTCATAATTTTGACGTTATTTGATGTGATTTGAGGCCTCGACTAAGTTTGTATCGTGTTTTAGGATGTATTAGTATATTTGGTTGAGGTCCTGGGAGCCTCGGGTGGATTTCGAATAGTTAACGGATCGGATTTCGGACTTAAGGAAATGCTGAGGAGTTCTGGACTGGTGCCATCGCAACTGCGATGGATTTGGTCACAGGTGCGATACCGCATAGGCGAGGCAGTGATTGCAGAAGAAAAATAGGAAGGGATGGACAATGGTCGCAGGTGTAAAGTTGCGTGATCGTGGACGCGAAATCGCAAAAGCGGAAGTTGGCAACTGGGTGTGTGCTCGTAGAAGCGACAATTCCTGTGCACCTGCATCACTGCAGGTGTGGTGCCTGGGAACACAGAAGCGAATGCAACGTAGTAGAGGAATGTTTGTTAGCAAAAGAGAGCTCGCATGCGCGCGTTATTGTCCGCAAATGTAGAAGACTTGGGCAGAATCGTATAAGTCGAGGGTTTGGCCATTATCTTCATATTTTGAGTTATAGACTTCAGATTTGGGCGATTTTTGAAGGGTTCTTCACGTGGTTGTTTGGGTAAATGATCTTTACCCAAATTTAATTTTATTTCATGGTTTTACCTTTGTTTTCATCATTAATTAGTGAATTGAATGGAAGAAAAATGGGAATTTTGTAAAAATCTTTCAAAAATGTAAATTGAGGATTTCAAGGGCGATTCAATATCGGAATTTGATCATTTCTGTATGGTTGGACTCGTATCGGAATGGGTTTTATGGTTTTGTGAATTTTGTTGGGTTCAGAAGTGCGGGACCGAGGGTTGACTTTCTACTTTTAATTAAAGATAGAAGCTTTAGTATCCGAAATTGTTTCCTATGAGTTTTATTTATTATTTGAAGTTATTTTGGCTAGATTTGAGCCATCCGGAGGCTGTTTAACTCGAGAAGGTCATTTTAGAGTATCGATCTAGCTTCTTTGAGGTAAGTATCTTGACTAACTTAGTGTGGGGGAACTATCCCTTAGGATTTGAGTCATTTGTGCTAATTGTGTCATGTGAAGGCCGTGTACGCGAGGTGACGAGAACGTACTTGGGCTTAATTGTGAAAATTTGACCGTTTAGAGCCCTTAGGTTCTTATGTTCATTAGCTATGAGGTTGTTTTATCATGTTAATTCCCCCACTTACTAGATTTATCCTTACGTGTCATATTTGGAATTTATTTGATTCATGTTTTACCCTTGTTGCTAATTGAACCCTAATGTGCGTTAATTGAAGTTGTTGTCTCTTTTATTGCCATGCTATCTTTTCCGTAATTTCTTGTCCTTGATTGAAGTTATTATTATCTTTTTTGTAATTGCTTATCCATAATTAAAGTCATCATTATCTTTTCTATAATTGCTTACCTTAATTAAAGTCATTATTATCTTTTCCTTAATTGTTTATCCTTGCTTGAAGCTATTATTATTATCTCTTCTGAAATTTTCTTACCCTTAATTGAATTTGTTGTTATCTCTTCCATAATTGCTCAACCTTAAATGAAGTTTTGTTATCCCTTTTTATTGTTGACTTATCCTTATTTAAAATTATTGATTCATGCTATCTCTCTCTTATAGTCAAGTTGTACTTTTGTTGAATCATTGTTACACATTATCTCTCTCTTGTTGAGACCAATATTATCTATTGTGTCTTTCTTTGTGAGCCCGTTTTACCATTTCTTTGTGTTTTGAAGCTCCTGAGTTGATTTACTTGCCGTATTCTCCTGTTATCTTTGGTGTTGTTGTACTCAGTGTAGGGATGTTTATCCAGCGGTTATTTACTGTTAACGGTTCGACTTATCGGTTATCAGCTTTTAAATGTATTAATCTACTAGTCACCCGATAAGATATTTGGTGGATTGATATCAGTTTAGCTATTATGGGGCGGTTTATCGGCCTAGTTAAATCTGTATTATAGAGGCCTATTTTGGTCCTTCGTGTTACAATGTTACTAGTAAATACCAGCAAAACGCCAGTTTACTTTGCATGTATTACCACCATTTTTCACCGTTACCTTCAATGGTCATAAAACACAATTACTATCTTCTTTTGGCCAACAATCTGGTCCATTTGGTGGCATTAGGATCCCATTTACCTATGTATTTATAACATGCAAAAGAAGGAGATTGTTGGCATGTTATAGGTTTGAGCAACAGAAAAAAATAGAAATTCTTTAACAGTGGATAAATGGAACCGTGGAAGGGATATATATATATATATATATATATATATATAATGCTTAACGGGTTAACGGTTTATCCGATAAGAAAATTGAATAATTCTCCCCCAAACCGATAAGTCGTTAATAATAAAATTTCAATCCTTTCCTTATCCGTTAAACCGATAACCCGATACCAATATGCCATTAAGCCACTTTTGCAATTTGGTTTTAAACACCCTTAACTCACTGTTGTTAAGCCGAGAGCTATGCATGGTTATGATATTGAAGAGGAAATGTTGTGGCATATGGCACACTTGTGAAAGTCATTTTATTGTGTTGTTATATTTTTGGCACACATGGTATTATTGGGAGGATTGTTCGGGTGTTTGCACGAGTTTTCTGCCATGTTGTTGTTACTATTGATATTTGCACATGCGACGTGACAAGGCGGGCTATATATGTGGTTTGCGCATGTGGTGAGAACATTATTATGCGTGTGCGGCGAGACAAGACAAGAATTTACTTTATTATTACGCGCTTGGCGAGACAAGGTGGGCTATGTCGGGGAATGATTTGTGATGTCCTGGGGAGATTGTTATTATTGATTGTTTGTGTGGTGGTGTGCGTACCTTGTGTGAGTTATACCTTGTACATTTTGTGGTGATCATTTCTTATGTGTCATTTATTATCTGTACTCTTACCTGCTGACCTGAATTGTGATAGAACATTGGCACAAGCGTACACATAATTAATCACCCATACCGATTTAAGAAGATGAATCCAGATGTTATTGACCATTTACATGTACTCTTATTTGCTTGCCTCATGTGAGAGAGTTGTTCTATTGGTACGTGCGTTGTTTGTGCGGTCATGAGTCATTGTTAATGTTTGCACGTGAGTGATCCGTGCAGATATTAGATATTTTCACGCTCTTGGCACATGAATCCTCCGTGCGGTTATGAATTGAAATGTGGGCACAAGATGCCAAGTGACTAGGATTCATGAAATGGGACTCGTGATTTGTAATTATGAGGTTTGGTACCTCGTGAAAATTCTTGAGTAAAGCAGGTGTAAAAGTGGTTGTTCTTAAGGAGTTGTTACTTGTTTTCCTTTATTTGTTTTCACCAGACTTAGAGTGTGTTCAACTTACTTTACAGAATTGTTACCCGTTTGCTTCTTATTGCTAATTGTTGTCTATTGTTTCATTGCGAGTATTGTTTGTCTTACTTACCATGCTTAATTTCTTATTAACATTGTTTCACCGTCAGTTCGCCTTCATACTTGTTCGGGTTGTTTAGTTTAGGTCCCCCGTCACTACTCCACCGAGGTTATTCTTGATATTTACTGGGTATCGCTCTGATGTACTCATGCTACGCTTCTGCACATTTTTGTATAGATCCAGGTGCCTCGGATGTTGTTGATTATTAGCTAGTTGGTCGAGCATTGCTGTGGAAACTCAAGGTAAACCTGTCGTCGCGTTCGCAGGCCTCGGAGTCACCTTCTGAAATTTTACTCCGCACTGTTTATTTCTATTCCGGAATAGTTGTACTTAGGGATTTTCTAGCAAACTCAGTAGAGCTTATAACTTGTACTACCGGTTTTGAAATGTTACTTCATGTTGTAAATGTTGGGTCCATTAGAAATATCCGGGTTCTGCTTAATAGTTCCGTTGGTTAATTTCTATCAATTTATTCAGTAAGTGTTAGGCTTACCTAGTCATAGATACTAGGTGCCATCACAATATCATACATAGAGAAATTGGGGGCATGACAAAAAGCACTCTGAGCAGCAATTAGTATTTGGCCAAACTGTAAAAAAGTGCTTCTAAGTGTATTTTTCTCAAAAGTGCTTGTCAAGAAAGTGCTTCTGGAGAGAATCTAATTTTTCCCGCTTCTCCAAAACTGTTTCTATTTCTACTCAAAAGTTTTTTCGTTCTAAAAACTTGGCCAAACACTTCAACTTAAAAAAAATATTTTTTCTATTAAAAAGTACTTTTTGGGCCGAAGAAGCTTGGCCAAACAGTCTACTAGTAGTTTGAAAACAAAAGTTTCTTGTCTAAAAGCATTGTGTTCTCATGCAACTTCTTTTGTCATAGTTTGTTCTTGAGAAATGGAGTTGTTGAAGTTATGTAATCCAAGTAACTAACCAAATCTGGATTATACATATTTTGATCCTTACACGAATCATCATTCGCCCAATCTGTTAAGGATTGTATAAGATACACATTTATTAAGTCAAGATTAACACCTGAAACCGCTAGCTAGCCAACCCACTCTGACACTAATTGCACCATGCCTGCTTGTTCAATGAATATGAATTAAAAAACACCCAAATCCTCCACATTTAGGACTTCATATGGAGGATGAGATTCATGTTTCTCTTTAAGAAAATTAGATTAAAAGACAAAAGACTTGCTCTTACTAGATCTAGGTTAGCGTTTTGTCACGCAGTACCTTAGTTTCCTTTTGTCACATCATCGTTCAAAATACAACCAGCATAAGAATTCTTTTTTTTTGAAATCCATTTTAAGTATAAATTAAATGACAGATTGGTATTCAGAAGAAGTGGACAAACACATTTTTTCTCTCTAGCCAATAGGTCAAATTCACCGGAAGTATATTATATATAATGGTATAAGAAAGTACTACTAAAACCAAATTAAAATATGCTCCACATGTTATGCTTGTTATCAATGGGAAATGAAATTCCTACGGTTACCAAACATTGAACATAATATAAGAAAGAGAGGTACTAGCGAATGTGCGAGTTAATTTTATCCATGATTATTAAACTTTTGTGTTTGTTACCCAAAAGTTACTTTTCTTTATTTTTTTAATGTAAAAGTCATTCAACTTTGCGTTCGTTACACAAAAGTCACGTTTCTTTCTTTTGTTACACATACTTTGCTCTAGTATCACAGAAGCCATATTTTTACTTGAAAAGTCTATTATGCCCTTGATATTATATAAACCTTTCATATCTATGTAATACCTTCTGTATTATATACTATATATAATATATTTTTAATTATGTATTTCATCTATAAATAAAATAACTTAATATTATTTCTATAATATATTCCTATATTTAATTTTTTCTTTAACGTTAATTTTCAAAATATATTAGTAGCAGCCCATGAGTTAGCAGCAGCCCATATTTCTTATCAGATTCAACGGATTCTCTTCAAATAACTTTTTTATTTGAATCTTTACGCAACACTTTCTGTATTTTCTTTACGGCTAGCTGTTACTCAGAGCCATCTTCCTCCAAATACTACTGCCGCTCATTGTTTCTGTAACAATTAATCTCTGAAGCTATATATAGCTCTCGACACATGCGCCTTTCACATGTCGTGTCTTATAACAAAAAATGTAACAGGAGCAGCCCCAAAATAACAATCTTATGACCCCTGAAATTTAGACTAACTTACATCAGGAACCCAACCATAAGATTTCTAAAGGAAATGAAACAGTAATATATATCATACAAAGAGTAAAGCTCTTACAAGCAAATATAAGATTGTGGATACCTTGAATTTCTTACAAGCAAATATAAAGACAACAAAAAGGCATAAAGGAAGAAAACATGGTAAGCTTATCAAGAAATCGAAGAGAATTAAATGACTAAGCGAATGCACATTAAGGGGCCGTTTCGTCGGATGCATTAGATAAAATATTGAATGCATTAACTTTGTGTATTAATAATACTTTGTTTGGTACACTTTTTGAACCTATGCATTAATTATACACCCTATTTGGTATTATCTTATGCATAACTAATGCATAGGAAACCATGGTATTAACAATGCAATGAGTTTTAATGCATGCATTATAAGCTTATAAATTAGGTAAAGACAAAGTTACCCTTCAAAATTTATGCTTGATTAAACTATGCTATTATATTAATGCAAGTTTGATGTAAAGTTTGATAAAGTGATGGACCTATATTTTTTGGTAACAACTGTGATTACCATTGATAACAAAAAAGCTACAATTTAGCAACACCTAAGGAGCACTTACTTCCACTGCCAATCCTAAAAGATTGCAGTGAGAGTTAGCCTCATGATATCAACTGATTGCACAGCAAAGTATGCAAAAGTTCTCTACTTCTTCTTGCTTTCCTAGACATCCTATGTATACATGTTCTCTCCTTATTCTCTTGTTTTATCTGTTCCTGTTTGTACATTTACTCCCTTAAACATCTTTCAGTTTCTGGCTTTCCAAGTATGATACACTACATATACCCTCCGGGCTACTACCACTTCCTTCTTTAGTTTGGTCCAACGTAGCCTTTTTATTTTCTCTAGTGTTTACTGAACCTCACCAAATTGTTGAATGCTAGCCCATTGCATGAGTGGTTCACATAGTGCTGTCGTCCAACTACATCCTACAAATAGGTGCTGAGACGTCTCTAGTACCTGATCAGCACATAGGCAACATAGTATATCCTCAATCTAAGTGTGCATCTTGAACAATCTTTCTTTTGTAAGCAATCTTTGTTGGTTAGCTAGCCATAGTATAAATCAACGCCTTAGGCATTACCATTCTACTCCAAATTAGTTCAACTGTTTCCGGTCTACACTGTGGTCTAAGTGGTGCATTGTAACTACTAGTGATTGAGTAGTTCCCTCGGTGTTTGAACTGCTAGCTGGTGAAGTACGAGCATCAGAGGCTGGATGATTTGCTTTAGAGACTTGAGATTCCCGAGTGGAAGTGCGATCATGTTACCATGGATTTCGTTATTGGGCTCCCAACAACATGAAGTAATTCGACGCAGTGTGGGTTATTGTGGATAGACGGACCAAGTCTTCACGGTATGCCTGTGTCTATTATCTCCGATTGAGGCACGCAGTTCATATCGCATTTCTGGAGAGCTGTGCAACGTGAGTTGGGTATGCAGGTTGAGTTGAGTGCAACATTTCACCTCCAGATAGATGGTCTGTTTGAGCGCACCATTCAGGTTTTGAAGGATAAGCGACGCGCCTGTGTTATGGATTTCGGGGGTTCATGGGATCAAATCTTACCACTTGCAGAGTTTTCCTACAACAACAACTACCGATCAAGTATTCAGATGTCTCCTAATGAGGCCTTATATGGGAGACAGTGGCGCTCTCCAGTTGGTCGGTTTGAGCCGGGAGAGGCTAGGTTATTGAGCACAGATTTGGTTCGGGATGCCTTGGAGAAAGTCAAGTTGATTCAGGATTGGCTTTGTACAACACAGTCTAAGCGGAAGAGTTATGCTGATCGGAAGGTTCGTAATGTTGCATTCATGGTGGGTGAGAAGGTGTTGCTCCGAGTTTCTCCCATGAAGGGTGTGATGAGGTTAAGGAAGAAGGGCAAGTTGAGCCCTCGGTATATTGGTCTCTTTGAGGTGCTTGAGAGAGTTGGAGAAGTGGCCTACAAGCTTGCATTGCCACCTAGTCTATCGGGTGTTCACCCAATATTTTATGTATCTATGCTCCAGAATTATTATGGTAATTTGTCATATGATTTGGACTTCAACACGGTTCATTTAGATGGTAATTTGACTTATGATGTGGAGTTGGTGGCAATTCTGGACCGGCATGTTCGAAAGTTGAGGTCAAAGAATATTGCATCAATGAAGGTGCAATAGAGATGATAGATAGTCGAGGAGGCTACTTGGGAGGACTAGAAGGAGATGCGGAGTAGATATCCACACTTATTTGAGACTCCAAGTATGTTTCTAGATCCGTTCGAGAATGAGCGTTTGTTTCAGAGGGGAAGAATGTAATGATCCGGCCGATTGTTATGTGTATTGTAGCCCTATTCCCCTATTTATTGCCTCTTCTATGTTATTTTGTGGTTATACGGCTTTCCGGGGTGGTTGGGTTGGGTTCGAGTAAGTTTTGGAGTGAACTGGGACACTTAGTCCCAAGGTTGAAGGCTTAAGTTGAAAGAGTTGATCGGAGTCTGACTTTGATGTAGATGGCTCCGGAATGGAGTTTTGATGATTCCGATCGTATGGTGATTTCAAACTTAGGCGTATGTCCGAAATAATATTTGGAGGTCCGTAGGTTGATAAGGTGCATTTTGGAGAAAGTTAGAAAGTTAAAGGTTTTAAAGGCTGTGATGAGGTTAGGGAAGAAGGGCAAGTTGAGCCCTCGGTATATTGGTCTCTTTGAGGTGCTTGAGAGAGTTGGATAAGTTGCCTACAATCTTGCATTTCCACCTTGTCTATCGGGTGTTCACCCAATATTTTATGTATCTATGCTCCAGAATTATTATGGTAATTTGTCATATGATTTTGACCTCAACACGGTTCATTTAGATGGTAATTTGACTTATGATGTGGAGTTGGTGGCAATTCTGGACCGGCATGTTCGAAAGTTGAGGTCAAAGAATATTGCATCAATGAAGGTGCAATAGAGATGATAGATAGTCGAGGAGGCTACTTGGGAGGACTAGAAGGAGATGCGGAGTAGATATCCACACTTATTTGAGACTCCAAGTATGTTTCTAGATCCGTTCGAGAATGAGCGTTTGTTTCAGAGGGGAAGAATGTAATGATCCGGCCGATTGTTATGTGTATTGTAGCCCTATTCCCCTATTTATTGCCTCTTCTATGTTATTTTGTGGTTATACGGCTTTCCGGGGTGGTTGGGTTGGGTTCGAGTAAGTTTTGGAGTGAACTGGGACACTTAGTCCCAAGGTTGAAGGCTTAAGTTGAAAGAGTTGATCGGAGTCTGACTTTGATGTAGATGGCTCCGGAATGGAGTTTTGATGATTCCGATCGTATGGTGATTTCAAACTTAGGCGTATGTCCGAAATAATATTTGGAGGTCCGTAGGTTGATAAGGTGCATTTTGGAGAAAGTTAGAAAGTTAAAGGTTTTAAAGGCTGTGATGAGGTTAGGGAAGAAGGGCAAGTTGAGCCCTCGGTATATTGGTCTCTTTGAGGTGCTTGAGAGAGTTGGAGAAGTGGCCTACAAGCTTGCATTGCCACCTAGTCTATCGGGTGTTCACCCAATATTTTATGTATCTATGCTCCAGAATTATTATGGTAATTTGTCATATGATTTGGACTTCAACACGGTTCATTTAGATGGTAATTTGACTTATGATGTGGAGTTGGTGGCAATTCTGGACCGGCATGTTCGAAAGTTGAGGTCAAAGAATATTGCATCAATGAAGGTGCAATAGAGATGATAGATAGTCGAGGAGGCTACTTGGGAGGACTAGAAGGAGATGCGGAGTAGATATCCACACTTATTTGAGACTCCAAGTATGTTTCTAGATCCGTTCGAGAATGAGCGTTTGTTTCAGAGGGGAAGAATGTAATGATCCGGCCGATTGTTATGTGTATTGTAGCCCTATTCCCCTATTTATTGCCTCTTCTATGTTATTTTGTGGTTATACGGCTTTCCGGGGTGGTTGGGTTGGGTTCGAGTAAGTTTTGGAGTGAACTGGGACACTTAGTCCCAAGGTTGAAGGCTTAAGTTGAAAGAGTTGATCGGAGTCTGACTTTGATGTAGATGGCTCCAGAATGGAGTTTTGATGATTCCGATCGTATGGTGATTTCAAACTTAGGCGTATGTCCGAAATAAGATTTGGAGGTTCGTAGGTTGATAAGGTGCATTTTGGAGAAAGTTAGAAAGTTAAAGGTTTTAAAGGCTGATAGGTTTGACCGAGAGTTGACTTTGTTGATACCACCGGGTTTGGATTTTTATTCGAAAGTTGGAATAGGTTCGTTGTGTCATTTGGGACTTGCTTGCAACATTTGATGTCATTTGGAGTTGATTTGATATGATTCAGCAGTACTTTTGGAAGTTGGAAGTTCATTAGTTCAATAGGCTTGAATTTGGGAGTGATTCGTGGTTTTGACGTTTTTTATGTGATTTGAGGCCTCGAATAGGTTCGGGTTGTGTTTTGGGATTGGTTGGTGTGATTGAACGGGTTGATGGGGACCTCGGGTGTGTTCTGGATAGGTTACCAATTCCCTCATATTTTGAATACTGATATGATATCTAGTGTGGGCTTATTCACATTCGCGACACTGGGGTCTCGTTCGAGAAGTGTTGGTGACAGGTGATTTTTGTTCATCCTGTTTGCGACAACGGGATCGCATTCGCGTAGGCTTGAAGAGGCTGTGCATCACGATAGCGATCAGGGAGTTGCGTTCGCGTAGAAGGGAGGCCGGCTTGGAGGCATCACACATTTAGCCTTCGCGTTCATAAGAGAGGTATCACGTTCGCGTAGGCATGTGGTCAATTGTCATCATGCTCGCGACAGGGTCATCGTGTTCGTGACAATGTTTTGGAAACTGGTGACATTTGTGCTTCGCGAATGCGAAGCATCTTCTGCGTTCACGAAGGAGAAATAACTGGGCAGATTGTTAAAAAACCCATTTCGAGGGTTGGAGTTATTATATCATGTTTTGAGGAAAAGAGCTCGGTTTAGGGCGATTTTGGAGCGAATTTTCAAGAGTTGGATCGCGGTAAGTGTGTTTGACTCGGATTTGTTATTATTTCATGATTCCATCTTTGTTTTTAGTATTAAATTAGTGAATTAAAGTGAAGAGATGGTTGATTTTTGGTAAAAGTTCCTAAAGTGAAAATTGAGGATTTGAAGGTCGAATCGAGGCCGGAATTGGATGAAACTGGTATGGTTTAACTCGCAACTGAATGGGTGTTCGGAATTTGTGAATTTTGTCGAATTCTGAGGTATGGGCTCAGGGTTTACTTTTGATTTTGATAAAGATCGAAACTTTATTATTTGAAGTTGTTTCATACGACATTATTTGTTTATATTTAGTTGTTTGTGACTAGATTCGAGTTGTTCGGAGTTCGATACACGTGAGAAGGGCTTGTTGGAGTATTGATTTACATGTTTTTAGGTAAGTAACATATCTAAAATTGGAGTTGAGGGTATTTAAACTTGAGAACTACGTTATATGAAAGATATTGGGGTGGCGTGTCCGCTAGATGACGGGCTTGTGTGCGTGTACCTGTATGTTCATTTTTTGGGAGGCCTTTAGCGATTACCGGGAATGTTTTGCTATCATATCTTGTTATTCCCGCATTTTCCGTACTTGTTTATTATTTAAGTTATGATTCATGTTAGACATCATGTCTAGGCTAAGTGGTATTTGTTTGAAACTTGATAGGGCTATTCTTGTTGTCTCAGAGCTATATGTTTTATCTGTACACATGTTCTCAATCATGATGCTATGTCTATGTATGATATCTCTGTCTCAGTACTTCTTATTTTATTCCTCACATGTTGTTGATTCTTCTTATGTGTAACACTATTAAACTGAGTATTTTGAGATGTGTTTATCTGAGACTTTAATGGCAAATGACTGAATTGGGCCATAGAGCCGGTTTGGTATTAATTTTGAGGTGATGCGTATGCCATGCCCATATTGGGATTAGTTATGTTGTTTTGGGGCGACACGTGCACCCGACCTCACTATTGGGGTAAATGATTATGATTAGCGCTTGTGCAAGATACGCCCCTTTGGAGTACGACATTCCATCAGTGGGCGCAGACATAGTGTATTGAGGCCAAGTTCAGCTTCCTTATCTCTTTAGCCATAACATCAAATTGTACCTGTACATATGTGTTAGTATCAACTTGGTGAACACCAGTTTCTCTTCTTCTTTCAGCACTCTCAGAGGGCCACTGATTTGCATCATCAGATAATTCATCAAGAGTAATGACTATATTCTCAGGTGTCTTTTTCATCAACAGGCCTCTAGCTGCATTGCTCAACGTTCTGCTCAAGGGCGGTGTCAATCCATCCCCAAAAGTCCTGGAGTTGCATCCAGAGTTCAATTCCACTATGTTGACACTTTCTGACTATATCCTTAAACCTCTCCCATGATTCAAAAACCGTTTCAGAATCTTTTTGGTAGAAGTTATGGATCTCTCTTCTAAACTTGCCCGTTTTTGCTGAAGAGAAGTATTTATCAAAAAATTTTCTGGTAATCTCCTCCCATGTTCTAATTGATCCCTGGGGAAAGTTTTGAAGCCACTACTTTGCATCGTCTTTGAGTGTGAAGGGGAGTTCCCTTAAGTAAATTGCATCTTGTGACACACTATTGTATTGAAAGGTGTTGATAATCTCCTCGAAGTCCATTGGATGGTTGAGATCTTTGTTCATCTTTCCTCTGAAGGCACAACAGTTTTGAAGATTTTGGAGCAACCCTTGCTTCAATTCGAAATTGTTTGCTGCATCTGGAGGTGGTCTAATACTTGACAATCCTTGGTTGTAGACTGGTCTAGCATAATCACCAAGTGATCTTCCAACACTCGGAGCTATGTTTCTGAACTGGGTTGCACCCACTGGTTGAATTCGATTAAGTTTTGACCCCCCTCTTATTCATATATGTGCTGCGTATATCTAATCGCTGCTTCTTCAGCATCCCATGCAACTTTCTCTCGTTGTTGGGATGCCTCTCTTGCAGCCAAATCTACATTATCATCATCTCCAACCATAGTTCCTTTGGTTGAGGATTGCCCAACCCTCTGCTGTTGCAGTTGTTTTTTAATTTCTGGCTCGTATGGTAGCAATTTTTTCCTAGAAGATCGAGTCATGCACCACTTTTCCCTGCAACCTACGTACAGTCAAAGAACACCAATAGTAAAAAGGAAAAACAATAAAAAAAATTCCTAAATTAGCACTACAAACTATTTCAATCACTATTGATTACCAATCCCCAGCAACGACGCCAAACTTTGACGAGCTCAAAACACACATTTAAATATGCTCGCTAATCGAATATAGTATATTATAATATCGCATCCATATGGATTGTAGTTAAAAAATATTATCATAGTTTCTAGCTAGATTGCTATCCAAGATGATCAACAGTTGAAAATTATATAATTAAAAACTAAAATTAACTATGAATCTAGAGCTAATTGACTGTGACAATCGCAACAAAAGTAAACAAGAAAGATATCGATGAGATAAAATAGGGATTTATTGGATAGGTGCAAGATAATTGTCTGGGATATAACTCTAGATAATTCACTTCTAATATTCAAGTGAGTCTCTCGAATTCACTTGGTTATTAGTTCAAACGTTTAGTAGAGATTCCTTTCTCGATTAAGTCTCAACCTCACAAGATAAACTAAATTAAACTCGGTGAAGATATGCAAGAATTCATAGTGGATTGGTCTCTAGGAGAACCTCTTTCGATTATCCTCCTAAATAGGTTTAATCTATGATCCAACTAGACTCTTTTGATTACTAACAGGAATTAATGAACTCAACCAACAAGATAATGTAAATATATCACAAGTTATGCCTCTTTCGATTACATGAACATGTGAATATAGATGCAACAATTAAAATATCCAAAAAGATTCAATACATAAAAATTAGAGTTAATATCCAAAAAGAAATATCAACACACCAAATCCATCAAACCCTAAAGGGAACTACTCCATAGATATGGAGCAATTCATCACAGATAAAGTTAAAGTAATGGAAAATATAAAACGATCCAAACTCTTGTCTTGAGTGAGATTGAATGATGAATGCCATGTGCTTCTGCTTCTCCACCTCCTCCTTAGCCTCCTTAGGTCTTAGATGTATCAAAATTCCCAAAAATAGCGTTTCTCCGTGTATTTATACCAAGTAGGGTTGGGCCTAGATGAAAACACATTTTCCTGAACGAAATAGGACAAATAATCTGTAAAAAGTGCACAGGAACGCCGCATGGGGTGATGCTCCATGCAGGGAATTATAGGGAAAATCCAGAGAGTTGATTAATGAAAGACAACAGGATTTTATATAGGCATGGCACCCCACGCGTCGCCCACGCGATGCAGTTATGTTGTTTTTTCAGAGTACGGATTTTTCTTGAGTGTTTGATATCCAGACATGGTTCTAGACCCCCGAACACGACCCCGACTTAGTCCCTTGGGTGTTTACTCAGACTTCAAAGCTCGAAATCACTCGAATTCATTCCGTAATGTTTACATAGCTCGAAATCCTCCTATAAGTCATAAAACACCCAGTTATTGCAAAACACTAGCGATTAAAGCTCATACTCAATTAAAGTTCAGTAAATTAGAGCGTAATAAGCGACTAAAAGACGAGAGTATGGTATACCCTTAAGGACTAACTTCAAATTATTTGTAGGTATTCCGGTACCAAGTCTTCAACGCATTCGGAGTGCCATGTATATAGAAAACCATATGCTCAACCAATTGGAGCACCTCGTACATATTGAGCCGTCGGCTTCGCCAATCGGAGCAATGTATATAAAAAAATATCTTCTTAACCAATCGGAGCGCCTTATACATATCGAGCCGCCAACTTTGCCAATCAGAGCCATGTATATAATAAATCATCTGCTCAACCAATCAGAGCGCCTTGTGTTTAACCAAATAATTAGACCCTTTGACTAAAGCTTATTTTTAAGATGAAAACGGGTTACTGATAATCAAGGTAATGGAGAAAAATGAATAATAGACAGTATTGCAGAAATATAAAAAATCGAAGTTAATTATATTCGAGAATCAGATGCCTTTACAAGCTGTATTCCCCTCCCTTATATAGGAGATTCTTATAATGTACGACTCTTACTATGGTTACTCATTAATGCCTAATTATGACATTAATGAGGCGTTACAAAGGATAATGGTAATTGGATTTCGGTTATATAACGTTCGAGTAATCAATTGGGGGTCCTTGAATCTGCCCGTAGCTTTGTCTAGATTCATTCTGACCGTGTTTCTCTCCCGTATTGATCAAGCCGTGACTGATAAGTTCGTGGATTTACTGAACCGTGCCTCTTTGTATCTTACCTCTTCCAAGAATCTCATCCAGCTGTCGCGTTTTCCTGTGTCCACGTGGCTGGATGAGTTGTCAAAAGCTGGCTTACGTGTGAAACTCTTTTTTACCAATACAGATAGTCCCCCCACTTACCATATATTTTAACGATTAATATTTGGTAAGTGGATATTCATTTATGGCGGGAATATTTTGCCGCCGCTTTTCCTTGAATCATTGTATCCTTCTCTGCACCATAGGCGTCGTTTGTCACTTCCATTTAATGCTCATACCACGTGTCCTTTTCAGATTGGTTCTGCATTTACTCGACACCATTTAGGTNTAAACATGTCTTCCTCAAACCAACCTCAAAGAGTAATAGATATTGAAAGTTTAACGCCATCTTCTGCTCCGACTAGGAGTCGGAGGGGTGGTAGACTTAGAAGTCTAGGATCCACTCCTTCGAGGGGCTCCTCTTCTTCTCAGATAGTTCTTTCTCCTTCCACTAAATCTCCAGTTTCACAGAGGTTTAGGGTTTCTCGGTCTTTGTCTAGAGGTAGAGGCGAATGCCTTCGTGAACCTGGAGTCAATGAAATTGTCCCTGCTGAGTTTTTTTTTGCTAGGGATAGTCAAGTTCTAGTATATAAATCTTCTTCTCTTGATAGTGTCGAAAGATATCCAACCCTAATAACTGAGGGTCGGATTTCCCTTGTTCGTAGGGAGTGCTTTTGGAGGTCTGACTTTCCTGTCTGTATTTCGAATAGTAATCAAAGAATAACGTCTTACAAGATGGGATATTCTTTTGCTTATACATATCCTTTCACTTTAGGGTTTAGACCCCCCATCGACCCAGTTATAATTGAATTTTGCCATTTTTTCAATATCTACTTAGGACAAGTTGGCCCGCTTGTGTGGCGAGTTGTCGCATGTCTTAGGAGTTTGGTTTCTTTAGCCTCGGTTCCATTTACCTTCAACAATCTTATTCACCTCTACTCTCCTACCTTATTTCGTGAAGGGTTTTTTACTCTGACTGCTAGAAGCAAAAGAGTGTTGGTANAAAAATAATTGTCTGTTTCTCCTTAAGAAGAAAGATCTTGGAAGTACCTCGTTGGGAGGTATGGTTGGCAAGTAAAGACCCACGGTAAGTGAAGCTCTTGTTCTTGCTTTTTTCCTTACTCGAGTCTTTTTTTTTGTCGTTTAACTTTTTTCCCTTTTTAATAGGGTTCTTTGCTCGTGGGGTGTCTGCTTCATCTATCTCGAAGATGTCCTTGGCTCAGGCCCAGGAAATTATTGTTGGTTCATCTTCCTCGAAGAGGAAGATTAGTGAGTCTCGTTCCGTAATAAGGAAGAAGAGGGTGCTTTAGTGCATAGGCCACAGAGAAGGCGAATGGTTTTAGATGATGAGCTTACAGCCTCAACCTTGCCTTCCTTGATGATGTTTCACATTCCCCTATTCATGAGGGTGTTGATCTTGATCCTGACGACGTCTGTTTGGCTGCTATCTTTCCTGCTTCTTTGAGAGAAGCTGTTTCGTCTGTTCCTTTGGATATTTCAACTTCTACTGTTCCTTTGCCTGTAACTTCTTCAACTCTCTGTGCCTGCTTCTTTGCCCGTGGCTTTTCCAGCTCCTCAACCTTCCGTGCTTGTTGCTGCTCCATCTCTGCCTGCTTCCATGCCTTCCGTTAGGGAAGTAGGGTCTTCCAACAGAAAGATGCGGCATGTGGTAATAGAGGTTCCAGCTGAGGGGAACATTTTCAAGAAAACGGGTGAGCCCGAAGTGTGGCTCAAGCCTTTGATAGGTCCCTCTGAGAAAGAAAAGCTAGCCAGCCACGATGCTCTTACATGGGCCAATAAGGCCGTGCATACTTCTTTGAAGGTATGATGCAAGTTATCCTCTTTCACTCTCGTATATGAGATTTACCATATTTGACTGGTTTATTTCTTGTAGATTAACCTTATAGGCATGGAGCTTATGAAGAGGATTTCAAACACGGACCAAGAGACAAAAGAGTTTTAGGCCGATGTTGATAATTGGAGCGCACAATATGATAGCCTAATGATTGACATGGATGCTTTAGAAGAGGAAAGGAGTACCTTGAAACGGCAGATGAGACTCATGGAAGCAGAATTCGCAGTGGAGAGGACTTCTTGCAGTCAAGCTGATAAAGATAAGAGTGTTCTGAAGTCTTCGTTCACGGAGCCGCTGTCCCGTGCCTCAGAGGAGATTAGAGACTTGAAGAACTTGTTGGGGCAGAAGGAGGAATACTCAGGCGAGCTCGTGCAATCACTCACTCGTACTCAAGAAGACCTTCGTAGGGCTTTAGACAAAGCTCAAACTTTAGAGGAGTCGATTGTTCCATTAAGGGCCGCCCATGAAGTTGCGGAGGCGGAGAAGGATGGATTGAGATCTGAGCTTCAAGTGTGGTCAAAAGGATTATGAAGATTTGGAAGAGGTGGCTGCGTCGATGTGAGCTGGGCGTATATGAATTCTCGCCTTGACACATTGATGAAAATGAGTCAAGAGGGTTTTGACCTTAGTGCTGAAATAGCCAAAACTAAGGAAGCCATGGAGAAGGCTCAACAAGGTCATAACCTTTCTTCACCTGATGGTGTGATTCCAGCCGCTCGTGCCTCTTCATCCTCAGTTGCTCCCGCTCCTTCCGCCACAGAAGTCAACTCCTCTCTTGAAAAGATTTAGTTGGTTTATCCCCTCCCCCCATTTTTTTGTATCAATTGGTGGTTACCCCCAGTCCTATCAGGGGTAAATTTGGATTTCCTTAAAGTCCCCAAATGACAACTTAGGGGCACCACAATGTATATATAAAAATTTTATACGGCTAAGTATAAGTTAATACTTAGTTTTAGTTTTAATATATAAATGTTGGTTCGACTTTTGTTGAATTTCTATTTCACTCTTTAAGTCTTTTGCATGCTTCATTTTTCGAGGTTTTAGTTTTACCTTCGAGTTTTGCATGGGAAATGCTTTAGACTACTCGTACCTTTTTGTAATAGGCACGGTGTCACATTAAATATGTGCCTTTTTGTAATAGGCATAGTTTATGGAAGAGGGCCCTTTATAATTGGCATGAAGAAGACGTCTCAACTTCATGATAATGCAATAGAGTGATAGGAATTTTACACATGTTTAAGAATGTTTCCAAGGAAAGTTTTTCTTGTTTGAACTTCCATGACATTTTACATGTATTTGATTATCGTCTAAAAGTCATGCTTGCAACTGTTTTTGTTTAAGAGATTTGATATACTCTTGTATTTCGTAACTGTTTTTCATAGGTAACAGTTTTTCGATATTAATACAAGGAAACAACTGTTTTTTACTAGTAACAGTTTTTATAAAGATTGGGGTTTTTACCCGCAACTGTTTTGGAAACAGTTTTCTAATAAGTACGAGGGAAATGTTTTCTTATTCGTAACTGTTTTTATTTGATAACAGTTTCTTGAACAAATACAAGGATTTAGATCTTTTCATCCAGAACTGTTTTATTTGAGAACAATTTTTTTTTGAATGAGTACATTGATGATGATCTTTTACCCCTAACTTTTTTTGTTACAACAACTTTGAATAAGTATAAAGATGTACATTTCTTTTTCATGACTAATATTCTTCCTTTAAACCTGAATATGTTCGAAGGTTTTTGATTTTTGCAATAGGCTTTGTATTTGGATGGCTCTTTTGATTTCTTTCGATTCTGCTCATCTCACTTGTCTCGTTGGGTAGATGGGTCTGCAAGCTCGAGCTTTTGACTTTCTGATAGTCTTCTTTGCTTCGTCTTAGCCTTCCATACTGTATAGTCCCCCAAGTGTTTGAGCTTTGAAGAATGAAATCTCGAGCACTTGATTATTCCTTTCTTTTTGGTCCTTTTCCTGAAAAGGAAAAACATTCCGGACTCGAAGGTATATAGTTTTTTAGATGATGACTGCTTAACCCTTTTAAAACGTCCATCAGAAAGTGTAACCCTAGACCGGGAATTGTGTTATTTCCTCGCGTCTTTGCAGGTCTAATATCATCATCTGGTGATGGGTTAGCTTTGTGCCTATCATCTAAAAAAGTTAGTAAAATTTTTAAATGTTCAAAATAAAATCGAACATGTGATACCTGACGGGGGGTATTCTTTTCTTTTTAGAAGTAATACTTCTTTAGATGGATGGCGTTCCAGCTTGTTGGTAGAACTCTGCCGTCCATAGCTTCCAACTCATAGGCGCCTTTCCCAGCTATGCCTCGGATTTTGTAAGGTCCTTCCCAGTTTGGATTTAGCTTTCCTGCACCTGCTTCTTTCGTTGATTGAAATTTTTTTTTGAGGATGAAGTCCCCAATCTTAAAGTACCTGAGATGAGTTTTACGGTTGTAGTAACGCTGTATGATTTTTTTTTGAGCTGCCATCCATATCAATGCTGCTTCTCTCCGTGGTTCGAGCAGGTACAGGTTGGTCCTTAATTCGTCGTCATTTTCACCTTCCTTGGCTGTTGAGAACCTTATGCTTGGTTCTCCAATTTCCACGGGTATTAAGGCTTCTGAGCCATAAACAAGTGAGAACGGAATTTCTCCCATGACTATCTTTGAAGTTGTTCTGTATGCCCATAGTACCGCTGTTAACTCATCAGGCTAATTTCCTTTGGCTTTATCTAGCCGCTTCTTTAGATTGTTGTTGATGACCTTATTCGTTGACTCAGCTTGACCATTAGCCACGGGGTGGTACGGCGTTGAAGTGATACGCTTGATTTGCCAAATTTCGAAGAATTTTGTGATTTACGAGCCTATGAATTGTGGGCCATTATCACACACGATTTCCTTTGGTATTCCAAAGCGGCATATTATGTTTCTCCATAAGAAGCTTTTAACTTCCTTTTCTCGCACTTGTTTGAACGCTTCTGCCTCTACCCATTTTGTAAAATAGTCAGTTAGTACGAGTAAAAATCGTACCTGTCCTTTAGCCGTGGGAAGAGGTCCCACTATGTCCATACCCCATTCATGAAAGGCCATGGGGATATTATTAGATGTAATAATTCCGTTGGTCGATGCATGTTATTTGAAAACCTTTGGCATCTGTCACATTTGGATACAAAATTCTCGGTTTCTTCTTCCATCTTAGGCCAATAGTATTCGGCTCTGATTAGTATTTTCACTATGGATCTCGCCCTTGAGTGGTTTCCGCAGTGTCCTTCGTGGACTTCTTTCATCACAAATTCCATTTGGTTAGGTCCAAGGCATTTAGCTAGGGGTCCTCCGAACATCTTGCGATAAAGTGAGTTGCGAATAAGGCAGTACCATGCAACTTTACGGCGAAGTGCTTGAGCTGCTTTCCTGTCTTCAGGTACGGTTCCATTCTGCAAAAAAATTAAGAATTTTGTTTCTCCAGTCCCATGTTAGTTTGTTGAAAGTTACCTCATTCCTGTCCTGGTCTATTATTGGATGAAATAGTTGAACGACAATTGTATAGTCTTTGTTCGTTACTTCCGTGACTGCTGCGAGGTTAGATAGTGCATCTGCTTCTGCATTGTCCTCTCTAGGTATTTGAATTACCTTCCATGTTTTGTATTGTCTCAAGAGATCTCGTGCTTTTTCAAGATACTGTTGCATTCTAGTCTCTCGAGCGATGTAAGTCCCATATATCTGATTTACTACCAGTTGGGAGTCACTGTTGATCACAATTTTCTCGATTGAGAGCTCCCGTGCGAGTTCCAGCCCTACAATAACAGCTTCGTACTATGCTTCATTGTTAGTTATAGGATAACACTTGATAGCTTGCCGTGTCTTTTCACCCGTGGGTGATATCAAGACTATGCCTAAGCCGACACCTTTTATATTTGAAGAACCATCGGTGAACAAGGTCCATAGGCCTGGATTAACACCGTTAAAGAGTTGTAAATCTTTTTCTACTTCAGTTACAATGCTATTACTAAAGTCAGTAACAAAACCAGCTAGTATTTGAGACTTAATTGCAGTCCTAGGCTGATAGATTATTTCATGCTC
>ML380875.1:0-40033 GCA_005239525.1 Nicotiana knightiana | reverse complement strand
TATAGCACACGAAAATATGGGAATCTGGCGGAATTCAAGCTTTATGGCCGTAAAATGCCAAAAGATGAGGAACGACCATGGCAGGGCAATGACTATAGTTCCTTACATAGTATGTAATGTCCCAAAAAAGTTTTACGCGATCCGGGTCATGGGGCCCGGGCCAACGGCGGATGGCCTGGGCTATAGCACACGAAAATATGGAAATCAGATGAAATTCCAAATTTATGGCGATAAAATGCCAAAAGAAGAGGAACGGCCTTGGAGGGGTGGTGACTATGGTTCCATATGTAGTATTTGATGTGCTAGAAATATTTTAGGCGATCTAAATCCGAGGACCCGGGTCCACGGCGGAAGGCGTGGGCTATAGCACACAAAAATATGGGAATCGGGCGGAGTTCCAATTTTATGGCCGTAAATCGTCAAAAGACGAGGAATGACCATGGTGGGATGGTGACTATGGTTCCCTAGGTAGTATTTGGTGTCCCGAAAAAATTGTAGGTGATCTGGGTCTGGGGGCCCGAGGCCACGGCGGATAGCGTGGGCTATAGCACACGAAAATATGGGAATCAGGGGGAATTCAAGTTTTATGGCTGTAAAGCGCAAAAAAAAAGAGGAACGGTCATGGAGGGACAGTGAATATGGTTCCTTAGGTAGTATGTAATGTGCTGAAATTTTTTAGTCAATCCGAGTCACGGGGCCTGGGCCCACGGCGGATGGCGTGGGCTATTGCACACGAAAATATGGGAATCGAGCAGAATTCTAGCTTTATGGCCGTAAAATGCCAAAAGTTTAGAAACGGCCCTGGAAGGGAGGTGAATATGGTTCCTTACGTAGTTTTAATGTCCTAGAAAAATTTTAGGCGATCCGGGTCACAGGGTCTGGGCCCACGGCGGATGGCGTGGGCTATAGCACACGAAAATATGGGTATCGCATGAAATTATAGTTTTATGGCCGTAATATGCTGAAAGACGAGGAACGACCATGGCTGGGCGGTGCCTATGGTTCCTCATGTAGTATTTGATGTCTCGAAAATTTTTTAGGCGATCCAGGTCCAGGGTTTCCTGGGTCCACGGTGGAAGGCGTGGCTATAGCATACAAAATTATGGGAATCAGGTCGAAATCCAATTTTATAGCCGTAAAACGCCAAAAGAAGAGGAATGTCCATGGTAGGGCGGTGACTATGGTTCCTTAGGTCGTATTTGGTGTCCCGAAAAAATTTTAGGCGATCCGCGTCCGGTGGCCCAGGTCCACGGCGGAAGGCGTGGGCTATAGCACACGAAAGTATGGGAATCAGGCGGTATTCAAAGTTTATAGCTGTAAAACGCATAAAGAAGAGGAACGACCATGGTTGGGCGGTGATAATGGTTCCTTAGGTAGTATGTAATATCCTGGAAAATTTTTAAGCGATCCGGGTCACGGGGCGTGGGCCCACGGCGGATGGTGTGGGCTATAACACACGAAAATATGGGAATCGGGCGGAATTACAGCTTTATGGCCGTAAAACGCCAAAAGAAGAGGAACAGCCATGGCGGGGCGATGACTATTCTTCCTTAGGTAGTATGTAATTCTCCAAAAAAAATTTAATCGATCCGGGTCACGGGGCTTGGGCCCACGGTGTATGGCGTGGGCTATAACACCCAAAAATATGGAAATCGTGCGGAATTACATCTTTCTGGCCGTATTATGCCGAAAGACGATGAACAACCATGGCAGGGCGATGCCTATGGTTCCTTAGGTAGTATTTGATTTCCCGAAAAAAATTTAGGCGATCCGGGTCGAGGGGCCTGGCCCCACGGCGTGGGCTATATAGCACACGAAAATATGGGAATCGGTCGGAATTCAAGGTTTATGGCTGTAAAATGCAGAAAGAAGAGGAATGGCCATGGAGGGGCGGTGAGTATGGTTCCTTAGGAAGTATGTAATGTCCCCAAAAAATTTTAAGTGATCCGGGTCATAGGGCCTGGGCCCACGGCGGATGGCGTGAGCTATAGCACACAAAAATATGGGAATCGTGCAGAATTACAGCTTTCTGGCCGTAATACGCTGAAAGACGATGAACATCCATGGTGGGGCGGTGCCTATGGTTCCTTTGGTAGTATTTGATTTCTCGAAAAAATTTTAGGCGATTCGGGTCTAGCGGCCCAGCCCCACGGCGTGGGCTACATAGCACACGAAAATATGGGAATCGGGCAGAATTATAGTTTTATTGCGGGTAAAATGCTAGAAGAAGAGGAACATACATGGAAGGGTTGTGACTATAGTTCGTTAGGTAGTATTTGGTGTCCCAAAATTTTTTTAGGCGATTCGGGTCTGGGGGCCCGGGGCCACGGCGGAAGGTGTGGGCTATAGCACATAAAAATATGGGAATCGGGCGGAATTCAATCTTTATGACTGTAAAGCGCAAAAAAAGAGGAACGGCCATGGCGGGGCAATGACTATGGTTCCTTAGGTAGTATTTAATGTCCCGAAAAATTTTTAGGCTATCCGGGTAATGGGACCTGGGCCCCGGGCCCACGACGGATGGGCTGGGCTATATCACACGAAAATATGGGAATCGAGCGGAATTCTAGCTTTATGGCCGTAAAATGCCAAAAGAAGTGGAAAGGCCATAGCGGGGTGGTGATTATGGTTCCTTATGTAGTATGTAATGTCCCAGTAAATTTTAGGCAATCTGAATCATAGGGCCCGGGCCCACGGCGGATGGCGTGATCTATAGCACACGAAAATATGGGAATCTTGCGAAATTCTAGTTTTATGGTTGTAAAACGCCGAAAGAAGAGGAACGACCATGGAGGGCGGTGCCTGTGGTTCCTTAGGTAGTATTTGATGTCCCAAAAAACCTTTAGGCAATCCGGGTCTAGGGTTTCCTGGGTCAATGGCAGAAGGCATGGGCTACAACACACAAAAATATGGGAATCAAGCGGAGTTCCAATTTTATGGCCGTAAACGCCAAAAGACGAGGAACGACCATGTCGGGATAGTGACTATGGTTCCTTAGATAGTATTTGGTGTCCCAAAAATATATTAGGCGATCCAGGGCCGGGGGCCCGGGGCCACGGCAGAAGGCGTGGGCTATAGCACACGAAAGAACGATAATTAGGCGGAATTCAAGATTTATGGCTGTAAAACACAAAAAGAAGAGGAACGTCCATGGAGGGACGGTTACTATGGTTTCTTAGGTAGTATGTAATGTCCCAAATTTTTTTTAGGGGATCCGGGTCATGGGGCTCGGGCCCACGGCGGATGGCGTGGGCTATAGCACACAAAAATATGGGAATCGGGCAGAATTCCAGCTATATGGCCGTAAAATGCCAAAAGAAGAGGAATGTCCATGGCAGGGCGGTGACTATGGTTCCTTAGGTAGTATCTAATGTCCCGAAAAATTTTAGGCGATCCCGGTCACGAGTCCTGGGCCCCCGGCGGATGGTGTGGGCTATAGCACACGAAAATATGGGAATCGGGCGGAATTCTAGTTTTATGGCCATAAAATGCCGAAAGACGAGGAACAACCAAGGCGGGGAAGCGAATATGGTTCCTTAGGTAGTATTTGATTTCCCGGAAAACAATTTAGGCGATCCGGGTCGGGGGGCTCGGCCCCACGGCAGAAGGCGTGGGTTATATTACACGAAAATATGGGAATCGGGCGAAGTTATAGTTTTTGGCTGTAAAATGACAAAAGAAGAGGAACGGCCATGGCGGGGTGGTGACTATGGTTTCTTAGGTAGTATGTAATGTCCCAGAAAAATATTAGGCGATCCGAGTCACGGGGCCTCGGGCCCCGGCGGATGTCTCGGGCTATAGCACACGAAAATATGTGAATCGAGCAAAATTCTAGCTTTATGGCCGTAAAATACCAAATGAATAGGAATGGAAATCGCTGGACAATGACTACGGTTCCTTACATAGTATGTAATGTCCCAAAAAAATATTAGGCGATCCGGGTCACTAGGCCTGGGTCCACGACGGATGGCGTGGGCTATAACACACAAAAATATGGGAATCACGGGGAATTCTAGTTTTATGGCCATAAAATGATGAAAAACGAGGAACGCCCATGGCGGGGCGGTGCCTATGTGCAACGACCCGGTCGGTCATTTTGAGAGTTAGCGCCCCGATCGTCACTACTTGACTGGGGTTAGGCTTGGCACTTACTGAGTACCGAATGTGGAGTACTCACGCCCTTTCTTGCACATTTTTATCCCATGTGCAGATCCAGGTACCAGCATACAACACTGTGGCTAGGAGTACCCTAGTACCTATTCAGGAGATCGCGAGGTAATTCTGCCGCGTCTGCAGAATCCCATGAGTCCCCTTCCACTCCAGTATAGATATAGGAGATATATAGATACATTTTCTTTATTCCTTTGTATAGAGCTACAGTAATTTAGAGTTTGTGACTTTGTGACGTTCCGGGTTTTGGGAAAGTAAAAGCTGTAAATACCGAGCGGCAAATATTTATAGTATTTCTTCTTCTTTACTGTTTCTATTATTGTTTCTCTTAATTTCAGCAAATTTTAGGCTTACCTAGTCGTAGAGACTAGGTGCCGTCATGAGATCTTTCGGAGGGTAATTCGGGCCGTGACAAGTTTGTATTAGAGTGTCTAGGTTCATAGTAGTCACAAGTCACATGCCGGTTTATTAGAGTCTCGCGGATCGGTGCGGAGATGTCCGTATCTATCTTCGAGAGGCTATGTAACTATTAAGAACAATCAAATTCTTTGGAATTCCTTATTGTGCTAGTCACTGTCATCAAATTCTTAAACTTTATTCTATTCTTTCTTACAGATGGTTCGTACTCATACCGGACGTACTGATGACCAGGCACCCGAGCCCCCACTCAGAGCCACCAGAGGCAGGGGCTGGGGCAGAGGACGAGCACACGGTGCAGCCCGAGCACCGGCTAGAGCAGAGGCAGAGGAGCCCCCAGTAGCCACAGTTGGAGGGGCACAGGAGGTCCCTACTATTACTCTAGCCCTCCAGGAGACATTGGCTCAGTTCTTAAGTGCCTTCAGTACTCTGTCTGAGGTGAGACTACTCCCGATAGCTCCAGCTACATCCCAGGCCGGGGGAGGGACACAGACTCCCGCAGCCTGTACTTCTGAGCAGAGGGTCCATATTGGGCAGGTTCCAGAGTATATTCCTATGCCCCCAGCAGCTCCAGCTCAGCATGCGGCTAGGGTTGTTGTTTCTGAGGCAGAGTAGCTTTGACTTGAGAGGTACAATAAGTACCACCCACCTGAGTTCAGCGGATTAGCTTCAAATGACGCTCTGGGTTTTCTTGAGGAGTGTCATCGCATTCTCCGCACTATGGGTATCGTGGAGATGAGTGGGCTTTCTTTCACTGCTTTCCAACTGAGGGGAGCAGCTTATCAGTGGTGGCGTGCTTTTGAGCTGAGTAGTCCGGACGAGGAAACCTCACTTACTTGGGCTCAGTTCTCCGAGATGTTTTTATTTGAGTTTGTCCCTCATTGCCTCAAGGATGCTTGGCGTGCGGAGTTTTAGTAGCTACGCCAGGGTACCATGACTGTGTCAGAGTATGCAGTCCGTTACAACGATTTGGCTCGTCATGTACTAGCTTTTGTTGCCACTGTCAAAGAGAGGGTCTGACGCTTTATTGAGGGACTCCACCCCAGTATTCGGACCAGCATGGCCAGAGAGCTGGAGACAGATATCACTTACCAGCAGGCCGTGAGTATTGCCTGGAGGATTGAGAGTATGTTAGCCCGGGACAGGGAGGAGAGAGAGGCCAAGAGGTCTCGAGAGACTGGCCATTTTTCGGGAGTTCGTGCACCAGCAGCACGCTATGGTAGGGGGTTTTTGAGTCGCCCCATTCATTCAGCCCTTCCAGCAGCCAGTGGTATTCCAGCTCCTCCTAGACCTCAGGAGCCTTATTATGCACCACCGGTATCTCATGTGTCTCCTGCTCGAGGTGCTATCACTGGCCAGTCTAGCAGGCCAGTTCAGAGTCAGAAGCAGCCGCCACGCCGTCTGAGGGGTTGTTTTGGGTTTGGTGACCCTCGTCATGCGATGAGAGATTGCCCCAGAGCTAGGAGGGGTGAACCACCTCAGACTTATCAGGTTCCACTTCTTCCATCGGGTCCTCCATCTATTCTCCCAGCCCCAGCTGCTACCCCACTTTCTTAGACAGCTCGAGGTGGAGGTCGGGGAGGTCATGGTCGCCCTAGAGGGGAAGCCATGCCAGATATTATGCTCTTCCAGACCGCTCAGAGGACGTTGCTTCAGATTCAGTCATCACATATATTGTCCTTGTTTCTCATAGGTATGCATCCGTGTTATTTGATCCAGGTTCTATGTACTCATATGTATCTTCTTACTTTGTTTTGCATTTGGGGATATCTCAGGATTCTTTGAGTTCCCCCATATATGTTTCTACTCCTGTCAGAGATTCACTTGTTGTGGACCGTGTATATGGACGTGCTTGTGCTTGACTGTTATTAGTGGTTTTGAGACAAGGGCTAACTTACTATTACTCAGCATGGTAGATTTCGACGTTATATTGGGTATAGACTAGTTGTCTCCCTACAATGCTATTCTTGATTGTCACGCCAAGACCGTGACGCCGGCTATGCCAGGATTACCGCGGTTAGAGGGAAGAGGTTCCTTAGAGTATACTCCTCGCCGAGTCATTTATTTTCTTAAGGCTTAGTGGATGGTTGAAAAGGGGTGTGATGCATACTTGGCTTATGTGAGAGATGTTAGTGCCGAGACCCCTACAGTTCAGTCAATTCCAGTTGTCAGGGACTATCCTGATGTATTTCCAGCTGATCTTTCGGGTATGCCGCCCGATAGAGACATTGATTTCGGCATTGACTTGTTGCCGGACACTCAGCCCCTTTCCATTCCTCCCTATCGCATGGCTCCTCCTGAGTTGAAGAAGTTGAAGGAGCAGTTTCAGGAGTTGCTTGATAAGGGATTCATCAGGCCCAGTGTTTCACCTTGGGGTGCTCTAGTGTTATTTGTGAAGAAAAAGGATGGCTCGATGCGTATGTGTATTGACTACCGGCAGCTAAATAAGGTGACAGTGAAGAACAGGTACCCATTTCCTCACATTGATGATCTGTTTGACCAGTTACAGGATGCTAGGGTGTTCTCCAATATTGATCTGCGTTCGAGTTATCATCAGTTGAAGATTCGGGAGCCGGATATCCGGAAGACTGCCTTCAGGACCAGATATGGCCACTATGAATTCCTTGTTATGTCATTTGGGCTGACCAATGCCCCAGCAGCCTTCATGCACCTGATGCACAGCGTATGGACATATTTAGTAAACAACTATCCCTGTTTGACTCGATCTGTGGGTCCTATGTGTAGTTCTTAAAATTATGTTAACATTGAAGTCATGAGGACTGAATCTGGCCCATTCATGGTCAGGTTCACCCTCTGAGGATGCATAAAAATATGCTTCTGTTGTTTGGAAATGGCTAAAAACGCAGGTTTGAACTACAAAAGTTGAATCACACAGCATTGTCGAGGCTTGCACTGGAGCAGCAACTTTATTTCTTTACCCTGTCTCGTTTTTTTTAGAACTTGTATTTTTGAGTAGAAAAATTGTGTTTAATTGAATTCTATTTTTATGTATATGTAAAAAAGGACTGGACATTATTCATACTCAGCTTTATAATTTCATTTCGCCTTCATAAAGTTTTTCCCAAATGTATAAGTATGGATTCGCTGCTCAAAAGCATTTTGTATGAATTTATATTCGAATTAATCTGTCCGAAATCTCTTTGCAAACTCTTACTGAAATTCTGGAAAACAATGTTCCAGATTCAATGATTTTCGAAATACACAAATAAGAATTTGTGATTTAAAATGTTTTTCGACTCACAGCCTTTAGATCTCCTGAATTAAAGAGAAGAAACATTCGAATGCCCCTGCATAGGATTTAATACATATCGATCATGATTCGGAAATCCTGTATCTGTGCCATATGAAGTTAACAAAACTACTCTGTTATAGTTGGAAATGCTCATTTGATTCTTTGAAATATTGTTATGAATTAGTAACCTTTGGATTTCTTGTAGAACTTTCATTTGTTGGCACACTTCTTTATAGCATTACATAGCTTTTATTTCTTTCATAATTCATCATAAATAGGATTGGCCAAAAGGGTTAAATAATCAGGGGCTAAAATGGCCGTAGCCTGAAACATGCTATCTTTAGGCCAGTGAACATCATTTTAGGCAATCCTTTAGGTAGAATGAATACCTTTAGTTTGAAATTTGACAAAAATCGATCATTACCTCAAAATTACCCTAAACTACACTCGGGGGTGGCAACTCATGCCCCCGACCCCAACTCCAAACAGTAAGAAAATCACACGTAGCAATCGCGGGTGCATTTCATGTGACGCGGTTGCGATGTGTCCGAAAACAACAAGTGCACGCCATCGTGACTTGTTCCAAGATAAATCCATAAATATCAAAAGTGGTTTATATGCATATCCCGTAAGCTAAAAAATACCTCTTTTAGATAAAAATTCCAAAACATAAAGAATAATCAAACATCTCCTCAAATAGGCACTATAAAACCGTCACGACCATAGTCTTGACTACATAATCTACACTCGGGTGCGACAATTCATGTCCCCGTCTTCAACTTCAAATTATAATAAAAATCACATGTTGTAATTGCGGGTGCATTTCATGTGGTGTAGTTATAATGTGTCCAAAAGACAAACAAGTGCACGCCATCGTGACTTGTTTCAAGATAAATCCATAAACATTAAAAGCGGTTGAAAGTTAAAAAGGCTAAATGAACAATAGGCTAAAATAGGTAATAAGATAATTTAGGACAAATATTAATAGTTAAGTGACCGTGCTAGAACCACGGAACTCGGGAATGCCTAACACCTTCTCCTGGTTAACAAAATTCCTTACTCGGATTTCTGGTCGCAGACAAATTAAAACAGAGTCAAAATTTCCTCGGTTTGGGATTTTAAAATAAACGGTGTCCCGGAGCATCGTCAAAAATCCGGGTGGAGACTCTGAAAAACAATAATAAATCCCAAATCCGAATAATGTCACTTTAATTGGAAAAACTCCCTTATTAACCCTTCATTAATTAGGGGGGGTTAGTGAAAAAGGAGGTGTGACAGCTCTGGCGACTCTGCTGGGGAATCGAACCCAGAATCTCTGGTTCAGGGTTCAAGAATTCGAGCTTAGAATAAACTGTTTTATTTGGATTTATTATCTGATTTTTACATGTTTAAACCTTATGTGCTAAATGTTGCTTTTTACCTCTTTGATATTATCTGAACTGTGTATAAACTATTACGAAACCCTCTTGTCTCTGAGTCTTCTAAATCATCTGGGAAATGTGCACTTCGTGTGACTTCTTTTCTGTTAGAGTCATATCCAAATTTTAGAATGAGGTACAGACAAGTTGCAAAGCCGGTGAAGCTTCTGTATTCCGGTACGCTGCCCCGAGCTCGGCTCGAGTTTTCCACTCGGGTAAGCCTGGTCCAGAACTAAACCCCAGGATTTAAACTTAGAATAACATAGCCTCATGCCGGATCCCTAGTAGGAATGCTTATTTGCATCATGTGCATTTGACTTAGGGGAGTCAACACAGGGGTTGTGTCCGTCTAGGACAGGTGTACCTGAAATAAATTACTATCCTGATGCATCTTACCTGCTACGTATGCATTTGTTTGTTTCGGCTTGTGTGTTGACCGATTAAAAATAAGACAAACAGAAAAACCAAGAGTGACGTAGAATAGAAAATTCACCTTGCTTTAAAAATCCCCGTATTTGAAATATCCCGAAACTCTGCCAAAATTTTCTGAAAAGGAAGAAGGAAAATAATATTCCAAAACAAAGTAAGTAGATGTATATTTTTAATCAGTCAAGATTTTTCCGAATTATGCCTTGTTTGATTCTCACCGGTGTGGGATACGTAGGCAACCCTCATCGGGTCCAACCTTATTTTCTTAAAAAGATATGGTCCTAAATAAAATTAGGTGACGCCATTCTTGCATAAACAGCCAAGTTGCCCAAACGGGGCACCAGAAGGCTATTTTTGCAAATATAGCCACCTATGGTATTTTCCAAATTTTGACCCAATTAGCGAACCCAGCCCTAAAAACTTACTACCCGAAGTATTGAAGGGTCGTATTCGCAAAGATGGTCCCTCTTCTTTATTACAAAACTTTTTGCAAAAAAAAAAAAATAATAATAATAATAACGCTTTTTCGTATTCGGTCAAAATTTTTGTAGTTTTTAATCAGAACAAATGTGCAGGATGAATACAGTTGAAAACATTCCCTTTGGGGTCGTCAAGGAAATCCCCTTGGGACTCCATATGTGGTGGAGCGACTTGGGGGAAGCTAGTAGAAAGTCTGCTGTAAAAGCTTTAGGCGGACTTACTGGTCTTCTAAAAATCAAGCCAAGGTTGGACATCATCGAAGCTCTAGTATCATTTTTGGATCCCACCCACAACGTGTTCCACTTTTCAGACTTTGAGTTGACACCCACGCTAGAGGAAATAGCGGGGTATGCCGGTCTCAGTGAAAATCTTAGAAGTCGGTATCCGGTGGCATCCAGGGCGGTAACTCCACATAAGTTCTTGGATCTTTTGAACATTAGTCGGGACGTCCAAGACCCACACCTATCTGAAGGGTTCTGCACTTTCTATTTTCTGTACAAACGTTATGGAGATCCTCAGGGTTATGAAGCGGACAACATTGGTCTAACTCACAAGAACCAGGCTAAATGGGAAGCCCGCCAGGGCTAGCTTTCATGGTAGCATTCCTGGGCATCTTAACCTGCCCAAGAAGTGACGGACTCATAGATACCGGATTAGTGGGGATGGCGGATTTCATGATATAAAGTCCAATGGCACCCTTATACCGATGGTTTTAGCTGAGATTTACCGTGCCTTAACGATTTGCCAGTCTGGAGGAAAATTCTTTGAAAGGTGCAATCTGCTCCTACAAATTTGGATGATCGAGCACCTCTGTCACTGCCCAGGATACATGAACTACGGCTTAACCGGTTTGAATTGTATCGAAGACATGGTACTCGGGTAGAAGGCCACAAGTTCCCTGAGGGCACAGAGGCCTGGCACTCCCATTTGAGTTCATTGACTGCCGACCGAATCGAGTGGACATTCGGGTGGCTCCCTGTCAGTGAGGTTATCAATATGTCTGCTGAGGTGTGCTATCTTTTGTTAATGGGTCTGCGAAGAATTCATCCATATGCCCCACATCAAGTCTTACGGCAGTTGGGAAGACAACAGGGTGTTCCACATGATGAGGACTTAAGCCAACAAGCCATTGAGTTATGTCCGAGAGCTGCATTTCCTGAAGGCAGGGTCCGTCAAATCTGGAACGAGTGTAGACTTTTAGAACCTCAAACTCGGGTAAGAAATTTATCCAAGGGGGAAGTGGAGCCCGCCTACACTTCTTGGTATGGCAGAAGAGGCAGAGAGCACCAAAAACCAGAGTGATCTGCGAAAAGACCTTACGTGCAACATTTTACTGAGCAGACACAAGAACACTGGGTCTGGTTAGAGAAGGAAAACAACTACTGGGCTACAATAAGTAAACTGGAGGCCCAGATCAAGGAGTTCAGATTTGAAAACACTCTACAAAATTGCTGCAGCCGAAGGGGAAAGAAACAGGTTGAACAAAGAAAATGAGGCCCTCTGGGTTCAGATCCAGAAAATGAGGATAGCCATTGAAAACCCTGAGAGAAGCAGAGCTGACGAAATACTCGTCACCAACCTCAGGCAAAAGTTGTGTAGCTATGGTGATGACCTGGACAAAGTCGAAGAGGATTTGACCCAAGTTCGAGCGAAATTGGCAAAGAATGCAGAAGAAAGAGCAGAATTTGTGCAAAAAATGAAGAGAAAGCATTACTAAGAAGTTATGGGTTTAAAAGAAAGGATGGCCACCTTTGAAAATGAAACGGCCAAGCAAGCAAAAAGATTTAAAGCAGAAAGGGAACAGTGCTACGCCATGATAGCTTAGTTGGAAGATGAATTGCAGCAATGGCAAGAGCAGAGTCACGACGACGCTCAGGTTTTAGAGGCAAGATCCCAACAGATCGGGCGTCTACTTCAGGAAAAAGGTATCATCAGGCAAAGAGACCGAGGTATAGCCGATTACATTGTCACCAAATGTCAGGAATGCGAAGATATGACTTAGACCACCTTCTTCTCACCGGTAATGATCTTCTTCCACAAGATAATGGATGACCTATGCCGCCTCCAGCAAGATATAGTACGCAGGCCCGTGGCAAGGCCAAATGATACCCCGCTGGTCCCTGGAGCATTCGAAGCACTACTGTACTCTTGATGTTTTCTCGAGTCTGTATTTTGTTTTTCTGGTATAGTCCTGTCTATGTCCACTGTAGCTTTTACATTTCCAAGAAAAGTATGTGTTGAGTCTGTTTTATAATTTTAAGTTTCCAAAAGTGGGCTAAAAATCTTGTAATCGGAAGTATTTTTTTTAATGAATAAAAATTTTAGAAAAATATTTATTTCCTTTAGATTTATCCCTTGAACTACGTCATGATCTGATTCACGCGGCGCCGTGATACGTAGGAAATCCACATAGGATTCGATCATAACCTTAAGAAAGGAAACCGAGTAAGGAATAAAAGAGCGGAAAATAATAACAAACGAAGGAAAAGAGGGATAAAATGAAAAAAAAGGAGAAAAGTTCAAAACCAAGAAATAAAGTCGGGATGAAATACACAACTATTGCAAAACATATTGCATACCCCAAACGTGCGATTCCCTATGTGATAAATGTTTCAACCTAACATTTTTGTTGGTTCACTCTTAAAGGTGTTTTTAGGTGGTTGGTTTTGCGGTAACCTGGCTTCCCATCCTTACTTCACTAGATCAAAAGGGAGCATAGAAATGACATCCAAAAGTTACTTATCAATCATCAACTCTTCTGTGGAAGACCTGAATCCAGCCATCCCAATATCTGAGTCAGCAACAGCTGAAGAGAACAGGACTCTGCGTTACCGCATGCTGGAAATGTGGGACGCATGGTCCAACGGTAGGGAACCTTCCAGTACCATCCCGGGTTTCCCAGAGATAATTCCCAGGACATGCGGGACCTCCAACATCCCCATAAGTTACCCAGCCATGCCGTTTGGATATCCAACTATGTCGGCTCACTTTGCCGGAAGGCCTTCTGAGGTTCGCCCCCAGACCCTGTTTTCCGGTGTGTCTTCCAAAATTTTCACCGCACCACCAATCTCTGCCACGGATCCACCTGGGCCAAGCTTCGAGCCACCAACATTCACATTCCAAACACCGTCCATCCATCTGGATACCGGTCATGTTACTCCCAATGCATACCCCCAACAACCTCAGTATGAGGTCACTTTGGGACAAGATAAGAAAAGCCTTGAGCACGAAGAAATGGCTCGGAAAATGAAGAGTATTGAGCAGAGCCTCAAGAATATACAGGGGCTGAGCGGGCAGAAAAGCGTCTCCTATGCAGACTTGTGCATGTTCCCACACGTCCACTTGCCTCTTGGTTTTAAAACCCCCAAGTTCGAAAAATATGACGAACATGGGGACCCCATAGCTCATCTGAAAAGGTATTGCAACCAGCTCCGGGGAGCAGGTGGGAAAGAGGAATTTCTCATGGCATATTTCAGAGAAAGCTTCCCAGGGATTGCATCAGAATGGTACATGGACCAGGATATATCCCGTTGGCACATATGGGATGACCTGGCACGAGACTTTGTTCGGCAATTCCAATACAACGTGGACATCGCTCCCGATAGGAACAATCTATCCAATCTAAAAAAGAAATCCTCAGAAAGTTTCAGAGAGTACGCCATTAAGTCGCGCGAGCAGGCCTCCAGGGTCAAACCTCCGATGGATGATGTCGAAATGTTTAGTGTCTTTCTACAAGCACAGGAAGCTGATTACTTCCAAAATATGGTGTCCGCCATGAGCAAACCATTTGCGGAAGAAATCAAAATTGGAGAAATGGTTGAGAATGGTCTAAAAACCGGTTTTATCCTGAGCCAATATGCCATAAGAGCAACCTCTCAGTCCATCCAAAGCGGATCCGAAAGTGCAGCCAACAGAAAGAAGAAAGAAGAAGGGGCCATGATGGTTTCCGATGTCAGGAGTTCTCGGCAATACCCACGTCCATTTCCTAAAGCTTCCCAACACTACTATCCTCAACAAGATGCAAATTATACTACTTCCCCTTTTCCTTATGCGGTGATGAACGCTCAACTGCATCCTAGGCTGCAACAACAATACAACCAGAACAGAGCTCCACCCCCAAGAAACAACCATCGTCCCCCAAATCCACGCCCTCCTCAAAACAACTACCCATACAATGCGTGTCCCCGTGAACAGCCAAGGAGACTTAATTTCACTCCCATCGGCGAGCCATATTCCAGCCTCTTCCCAAAGTTAGTCCAGATGGGACTCCTGCAGCCCGTACCTCCGAACGGGCAGAATCCTCAATAGCCATCATATAGACGGGGTACCAATTGTGCCTACCATACCGGAGCAGAAGGGCACGACACGGAAGATTGCTAGACCCTCAAACGGGCTGTGGAAATCCTTATAGAACAAAAGAAGGTGGTGCTAAGGGATGAAAAGACTCCCAATGTGACAAACAATCCATTGCCCACTCACAATAATGGGTCGTCATTGGCATGATTTACGAAGACCAGGATTTTGATCCAGCATTAAAGGCTATCATCGCCATCACAGATGTGGAGAAAAATCCCAAAGTGGCACCCAAACCCGTCAAAGAAATGAAGAAGAGTAACCCCGTCCCTCAGGCCACGGGGAAGGCTGAAGCCAAGACAAATATGGGACCCTCTAAAGACGTTGTTCTTTACGTCCCCAAGGCACCCAGGAAGGAACAAAGTGTGTTAAGTCCTCCCAGAAGGTTACAATTTAACAAGGCAACGATGAACGGCCCAAAAATGTACGTGCCAAAGGGGATGTATGTGGCGCGGGGGCAAATAATTTCACCAAGGCTGAATGAGCGCGTGGTTATTAGCCGCGCGTCGCAGACTCCAGTGAAGAATGCTACTGTCGTCCCCTGGAATTACAACAAGACGGTGGTGACGTACAAAGGAAAATAAATTACTGGGGAAACGAATGAGATAAACTCATCAGAGAAATACCTCAACTTGGAAGAACTGAACAAAAGCAAGCAGAAACGTTTTCCGCCCAAGAAGTCGATCAGTACCGGAGAGGCAGAAGAATTCTTCAAAAATATGAAAACCTCTGAATACGCCGTAATTGAGTAGCTCAGAAAATCCCCCACTCAGGTCTCACTTCTATCCTTGCTGATAAGTTTAAACGAGCATCAGAAAATCCTTATCAAAACACTTAATGAAGCATATGTTCCGTCCGAGACCACAATTGAGCAAATGGAAAGAATGGCGAAACGATTTTTCGAAGTCAACCGGATCTCATTTAGAAAAAATGGCTTGCCCCCAGAAGGGGCTTCCCACACCAAAGCTCTCCACCTAACTGTGAAATGTGAAGAATACTATGTGAAAAGAGTTATGGTGGACAGTGGATCTAAGGTTGATATTTTCCCTCTCTCGACCCTACAAAGAATGGAGATCGGGATTGAGAGAATTAGGCCTAACAATGTGTGCGTCTGTGCATTCGATGGCATCAAGAGAGACACAATCGGGGATATTGATTTGGTCTTGACAATCGGCCCTATATATTTTGAAGTAACATTCCAGGTCATGGATATGGATACTTCCTACAATTATCTCTTGGGAAGACCTTGGATCCATGCAGCAGGGGTAGTGCCATCTACTCTCCACTAGATGGTTAAGTTAGAGTATGAAGACCAGGAAATTGTGGTCCATGGAGAGGACGAGCAATCTATTTACAAGGACCCATCAGTCCCATGCCTGGAAGCAAGAGAAGGCATCGAGCACATAGTCTACCAGGCTTTCGAGATTGTGGTTGCGGACCAACATGAGGAAGGAACCCCATGACCTCAACCCTTCCTATCAAACACATCAATTATGGTCGCTAGCGACATGATTAAACATGGGTACACATCTGGAAAAGGGCTCGGGGTGTCCTTGCAAGGCATTAAAGAACCTATCACCTTGCCTACCAATAAAAAGTTCTTCGGCGTAGGGTTTCAAGCTACTCCCAATGATGAACAATGGGATGACCAACGTAAGAAATATGGTTGGGTATTGCCTCAGCCAATCCCGCACATCACCAAATCATTCGTTAAGCCAAAATACGTAGAGTAAGAGGAAGAGGCTTTCACAACCGAAGAAATTGAAGAAATCTACGGAGCAATGAGACAGATATTGTATGAGGCTCATATGGTCCAACCAGGAGAAGGCTCCAGCATTGCTGAAGTGCAATATATAGGGCCTGATGCCAAGCTCCAAAATTGGAAGGCTACTCCATTCCCCGTTAGGCGGGAGTCCCGGTAGTTCAGCTTTTGCCATCTTTTCTTCACTATGAGTTATTTCAGGGTGTAACTCAAGTGTTTTTAATTTCTTGCCTTTTGAATTCCGATGTAAACCCTCCTATGTTCAAATTCAATGAAATGAAATCAAAATTTCATCGTCTATTCTTATTTCTGATTTTTGTTTATTTTTCTTATTTTTCAATCCCAATAATGCGGCCTTAAAAACATGACATGCTTGCGGACTTCATGCTCTGATATTAATACGCTGTCTAACCTCGAAATATTGAATCAAGAACCGTAATATGATGAAGAAGAGGCTTTTAGGGAAATAAATCGAGAATTGGAAAAATTTGAGAATAAGCCTAAGCCGAAGTTAAACAAAACAGAACCCATTAACTTGGGTAATGCAGGGGAGGTTCGAGAAACCATGATAAGCGTCCACACAGATGAAAGAACTAAGGATGCCTTGATTCAACTCCTATTTGAATTCAAAGATGTGTTTTCTTGGTCCTATGACGACATGCCCGGACTAAGTGTGGACTTGGTGGTACACAAATTTCCGACTTACCCCGGTTATCCGCCTGTCCAACAAAAGCAAAGGAAATTTAAAACAGACATGAGTGACAAAATCAAAGAAGAGGTCGCTAAACAACTAAAAGCTGGAGTAATCCGAGTGGTCCAATACACCACCTAGCTGGCCAATGCGGTTCCGATACCTAAGAAGGACAGAAAGGTCCGAGTATGTGTCGACTACCGAGATCTGAATAAACTGATCCCCAAGGATAACTTTCCACTGCCGAACATACATATCCTAGTTGACAATTGTGCCAAACATGAGGTACAATCTTTCGTCGATTGCTATGCTGGATATCACCAGGTGTTGATGGATGAAGAGGATGTAGAAAAGACAGCCCTCACTACAACCTGGGGAACCTACTGCTACCGAGTCATGCCATTTGGTTTGAAGAACGTTGGGGCAACTTATATGAGGGCCATGACTGCCATATTCCACGACATGATGCATCAAGAACTTGAGGTGTATGTGGATGATGTGATCATTAAATCCAGGATGCAATATGACCATGTGCAGCATTTGAGGAAATTCTTTGAACGCCTGCGTAAACATGATCTAAAATTAAACCCAGCCAAGTGTGCCTTCGGAGTTCCATCCGGAAAATTACTGGGGTTTATAGTCAGTCGACGGGGCATCGAGCTGGACCCGACAAAGATAAAATATATTCGGGATCTCCCACCTCCAAGAACCAAGAAGGAGGTCATGAGTCTGCTGGGTAGGTTGAATTACATCAGCAAGTTCATCGCATAGTTGACATCCACATGTGAGCCATATTCAAGCTGTTGAAGAAAGATGCAGCCATCAAATGGACAAACGAATGCCAAGATGCTTTTGACAAGATGAAAGAATATCTGTCGAATCCGCCAGTGCTAGTCCCACCAGAACCAGGGTGACCTTTGTTCTTATACCTGACAGTGTTAGAAAATTCCTTTGAGTGTGTTCTCGGGAAACATGACGCAACCGGGATGAAAGAGCAGGCCATATATTACTTGAGCAAGAAGTTCACAAGCTACGAAGCCAAGTGTACTCCGTTGGAAAGAACTTGCTGCGCTCTAACTTGGGTTGCTCAGAAGCTCCGACATTATTTGTTGGCTTATACCACCTACCTCATCACTAGGCTGGATCCTTTGAAGTACAAATTCCAAAAGCCAATGCCCACCAGGAGGTTAGCAAAATGGCAAATCCTTCTCACAGAATTCGACATTGTCTATGTCACTCGCACAGCCATGAAATCTCAAGCATTGGCTGATCATCTAGATGATAATCCGGTTGATGATGAATACCAACCTTTGAGCACTTATTTTCCAGATGAGGGAGTCAATTCCGTCGAAGTAATCTCAGAAGGCACTGACACCTGGAAAATGTTCTTCGACGGAGCAGCCAATGCAAAAGGTATTGGGATAGGGGCAATCATGATTTCTCCCACAGGACAACACTATCCTGCCACGGCTCGCCTCCGTTTCTTTTGTACAAACAATACTGCTGAATATGAAGCTTGTATAATGGGCATGAACATGGACATTGACATGGATGTAGAAGAATTATTGATCATGGGGGCTCCGATTTGATCATCAAGCAGGCTCAGGGAGAGTGGGAAACTCGAGATGTTAAGCTTCTTCCCTACAGACAACATGTGGAAGATCTTAGCAAACGATTCAAAGCTACCAAGTTCAGATATATTCCTCGATGCCACAACGAGTTAGCTGATGCACTAGCTACCCTAGCTGCAATGCTTCCATATCTGGGTAATGTTCACATCGACCCGTTGAAGATTCAAATCAAGGAAAAACATGGTTATTGCAACACGGTCGAAGTAGAACCCGACGGCCAACCATGGTATCATGACATCAAAAGATTCTTGAAGACAAAAGAATATCCAGAGCAGGCCAACAGAGACCAAAAGAGAACCATCCGAAGGCTCGCTAGCAGTTTCTTCCTAAGTGGGGAAGTACTGTATTAAAGGACTATCGATCTAAATTTATTAAGATGTGTAGATGCCAAATAAGCCGAGAGGATTATGAGCAAGGTGCATTCAGGAGTATGCGGTCCCCACATGAACGTGCACGTCCTCGCAAAGAAAATCTTGCGAGCTAGATATTATTGGATGACTATGGAGAAATATTGTTTCGGTTTCGTCCGGAAGTGCCATAAGTGTCAAATACATGGCGACTTAATCCATGCACCACCATCAGAACTGCATCCTATGTCAGCACCCTGGCCGTTTGTTGCCTGGGGAATGTATGTCATTGGGCCAATCGAGCCAAGGGCCTCAAACGGGCACAGATTCATCTTGGTTGCGATCGACTATTTCACAAAATGGGTCGAGGTAGTCACGTTCAAAGTTGTCACTAAGAAAGCGGTGGTGGATTTCGTGCATTCTAATATCATCTGTCGTTTTGGTATCCCAAAAATTATCATTACCGACAATGCCGCGGATTTGAATAGTAACTTGATGAGGGAGGTATGTGAACTGTTCCAGATCACACACCGCAAGTCCACCCCTTACCGGCCCAAAGCCAATGGCGCCGTTGAAGCAGCAAACAAAAACATCAAGAAAATTCTCAGTAAAATGATTCAAACATCCAGGAAATGGCACGAGAAGCTTCCTTTTGCATTGTTGGGATATCGCACGACCGTACGTACGTCGATTAGGGATACTCCTTACCTATTAGTTTATGGTACTAAAGCCGTAATACCTGCAGAATTTGAAATTCCTTCCCTTCGGATTGTTGTCGAAGCAGAAATTGAGGATGATGAATAGGTCAAAACCCGACTGGAACAATTAACCCTGATTGATGAAAAAAGGATGGCCGCAGTGTGACACGGGCAGTTGTACCAACAAAGAATGGCACGCGCTTACAACAAGAAAGTGCGACCTAGGAACTTCGAAGTGGGGAAACTTGTTTTAAGACGTATCCTCCCACACCACAAAGAGGCGAAAGGAAAATTCGCCCCGAATTGGAAAGGTCCATACATCATAAGGAAATTTCTACCAAAATGAGTGTTATACTTGGGGGGACATGGAAGAAAATGACCCCGAAACGGCTGTCAATGTAGATGCAGTCAAAAGGTACTGCGTTTGATCCTCCATATAATATTAAAAGTTCTCCGATTGAGGTGACGAAGGCTTTCATTCTTGCTACCCAAACTCCATTAACCCTTTTGCAAACCCTTTGAGCCGGTTACCCTTCTTTTATTACCCTCTATTGAAAAAAAAATGAAATGAAAAAAAAAGAACCAAAGAAAAATCAATAGAAAAATCAAAACAAAAACAAAATGTTTCCCTGAACTACATTCGACTTGATTCCGAAAGGATATGTAGGTACCCTCTCCCTGGGGTTCGGTCACACCAAAATAAAATTCCACATTTCCCCAAGAGTTTAAGCTGGGGAAAATGTTATGTCCAGTGACGTTTTCGAATAAAAGGTTCCAAAGTTGTAATTCAATACAAATTCTTTTCACCAAAACCTTGTTCAAGTCCTTCCGATCAATCGGCAAAGATGTCTAAAGTTGGAGGATACAATGTTGGATCTGGTGTAAGAAAATAAGAGAAATAAAATGAGAGTCTTATCGTTGAGAACCCACACGGGCACCGTGAGGCGAGGTAAACAGAGAAATTAAAAATGAGAGAGTTTTGTTAGTGAAAACTCGCAAAGAGAACTACAAGGCGATGGTGAGAAGAGAAATGAGAGAGGTTATTTAGTTAAAACCCGCAAAGGGCGCCACTAATCGAAAAGGATAATGGGTCACTGATACGGGCACAGTCCGGGGCAAGGTTTCTCAATCTCGAGGTGATAGTTGTGATGAATTTCTGAGAATCGGACGGTTTACACGGATCAGGCATTCAGTCCAAAAGGCATGTCATGTTCATTGAAGTCCGCATGCACTCCAGATAAGTCCTTCCTTCCTTTCCCCGAAAGGGATACCTCTCGTTTAAAATCATGATCCATTCTGTCATTTATTTTTTCTTAATCCCTTTCGGTCTAAATCTATTCCTAAAACAAGATAAAGAAAAGATGGCAAAACTGATTTACAGGGTTCTCATTTGACGCGAGCCAACATGTAAAGGGCACCGAGCCTCATCAGGGGCATCAAGTCGATCCCGACTAGCTCTCGGCAAAGTATGAAAAGCCAAAGCGCTCCCATTGCTTTAAACTAAAGACGGGGGAAAAACCAGAAATGGAAGATCGATAAAGGCGAAGTAAAATTGGAAAGGTTAAGTCTCCCAAGATTAACCAGTGCGGTAGAATTTGAGGGGCGAAAAATTCCTCCCCTCCCTGAATACTCCAAAATTCCAAAAGAGAAGCAAGTGAAAGGCCTACAAAGGAAGAATAAAGCTGAAATGTTAGGTCCCACGCGACCGGTCACCCTGACGAAATCTGGAAAGCCAGGGTCCCCGGGATTAGAGATGAAACCCAATCCCCAGCAAACAAGCAAGTGGTTGAGATCTTCGTCAAAAGAGCTGAAATCAAGGCCGCAAAACCAACCACAGTTTTAAACTAACAAATTGTTCTCTATTTGAAAATCTGAAATAGGCACAACTCAAAAGCAACCGTGCAAAAAGCAGGTGCAACCAAAAGAAATTGCGCAAAGGCTAGAAGGAGCTCTGCAGCAACAACTCCAAAAAGAGAAAGTTTTCTCCAAAATTATTTCCCGCATTCACTCAAAATAAAACAAAAAGAAAAGAAAAGAAGAAAACGATGTTTTTGAAAAACAGTCCAAAACTAAAGTGGTATAGGGTCTCCAATCCCTAGCTACACCTTTTCCAACATAGGATATTACATCCCTTAGTTGATTCCAGCATAACCTGATGCCGACATAACTCGACGCCAACCTAGGATATCCCAGTCCTCAAATGATGCCAACATAGGGTCCCACTCCCAAGCAGACACCGACATAACCTGGTGATCTTTCTGACAACAACATAACCTATTGATCATTCCTTTTCCCCCAAGCAACAGCATAACATGTTGACCTTTCCAGACACCGGCATAACCTGGTGATCTTTCTGACGACAGCGTTACCTGTTGATCATCTCCTGACAATGGCATAACCTAGTGATCTCTTTTTTGGGGAAATAGCATAACCTGTTGACCTTTCCGGACACCGGCATAACCTGGTGATCTTTTCTGACAACATCATAACCTGTTAATCATTCCCTTTTCCCCAGGATACAACATAACCTGTTGACCTTTCCAGACATCGGCATAACCTGGTGATCTTTTCGACAACAGTATAACCTGTTGATTACCTCCTGAGACTGGCATAACCCAGTGATCTCTTTTCTGGGGCAACAACATAACCTGTTGACCTTTCCAGACACCGGCATAACCCAGTGATCTTTCCGACAACAGCATAACCTGTTGATCATTCCCTTTTCCCCAGGCAATAGCATAACCTATTGACCTTTCTAGTCACCGGTGTAACCTGGTGATCTTTTTCTGACAACAGCATGACATGTTGATCATTCCCTGACACTGGCATAACCCAGTAATCTCTTTTCCCCAGGCAACAGCATAACCTGTTGACCTTTCTAGACACCGGCATAACCTGGTGATCTTTCTGACAACAACATTACCGGTTAATCATTCCCTTTTCAGCAAGCAACAACATAACCTATTGACCTTTCCAGATACCGACATAACCTGGTGATCTTTCCTGACAACAGCATAACCCGTTGATCATTTCCAGACGCTGGCATAACCTAGTGATCTCCTTTTTCCCAGCAACAACATAACCTGTTGACCTTTCTAAACACCAGCATAACCTGGTGATCTCTTTCTTAACAATGGCATAACCCGTTGATCCTCCCCCAGACACCAGCATAACCTGGTGATCTTTTCTTGACGACATCATAACCTATCGATCTTTTCCAACATATGGTCTCTAATCTCTAGTTGATTTTACTTTTAGGAATAGAGTATCCACCCCCTAGCCTGCGTCACTTCGGGTACACAATTCCCGGCTTTTCATTACTTTCAATAATAAAGTAGCACACATTTTATTACAATAACTCGCGAAATTTTCCTGATGAAAACCGGGGCAGAAAATTTTGTTCGTTTATTTTTGAGTTTGCGCAGATTACAATTTAGGACAATGGATTCGAGACGACCAAAAGAAGACGTCTCAATTCAGAATAAAAGAAAAGAAAAAAAGGAAAGAGCTGGACCCCAAGGTACAGAAGCGGAAAATATGCGGACTGCTCAGGACAAGATTGAAGTCGCAAGCTACGCATGTCCCATTTTAATCCTAAAGCCGAAGAAGATTGAACCAGCACCTACAACTAACAAGCATCAAGATCCAGGTCAGAGTCAGCAAAAGATCAAGACTCAAGACCAAGTCTTAGATATGAATCTTGTAACTTAGTAGCTGATAGGTTTAGTTAGTCTTTCATGTTGTTACTTGGGTGTAATAAGGAGATCAGTAGCCGTAATAGTAGCAACCACAGCAAAAACACAGTTACTCGGTAGTCCCAGCTACCAACACTTCCAGAACTACACTGACCTGATTCCTTTATAACCAAGGATATGTAGGCAACCTTTGAAGTAAGGTTCGGTCAAGCTTTTCCAAAATGCTTCACAATGGAACATACGAATGGGTAAAGTCGTTTATGACTACTCACTTTGTCTTTGCCCGAAAACTCTTCATGTCTCCGAGTAAAGAGGGGCAGCTGTGAGCACGTGCTTTTTACTCACCATATCATCCTATAAAAATCTCAATAAATTAGTGGGTTTTATGAATTTTTGTTGATTTTTAGTGATTAATTGCGAATTGTTTGCATTTTACATATTCATGATTCATCTTTAAAAATTATTAAAATTGCATCACCATTATCAAAGAATTGTGAACTTATTACTTGTAATTAATTGAATTAAAAATGGACGAATAATGGCTATTTGATGTAATGTAGTCTTTAACAACTAATTACTAAAATTAATCATTTTTATCCAATAAATTACAGATTTAATTAGCAGTATAAAATTAATCATTTTATCCTTAATTAATCCATGAAGCAAGGTCAAAATTAGTTGTTACATTTTAATTTAATTAGAATTAGTATTAACTAAATTAAGGATTTCAATTAAGCTTAAGATGTTTGAAAAAATCGGACCTCGGCCAAAAGAACCAAGGCCCAAATCTAGTCTGTACAAACACTCACCTGCCCAGCCCAAAATCCCCTTGACCCATCCAAGACCCATCCAAACGACCCCATTTAATCTCCTTGAATCCCTAGCCGTTGGATCTCATTGATCCAACGGTCCTGAACCCTACACCCCTAAAAATATTTAAATTTTCCTAAACCCCTACCCCCCAGTCACTCTAAAGTCTAACACCCCCCTCTTTTCATCTCTCTCCCTCCTCCCTTTAGAGACCAGTCAACCACCGGCCAGCTTCCACCGTCTGACGCGGACCGGAAATCGCCTCCGGTGGCGGAGCTTCTCCAATCGACCCCAAAATTATACCAGATGATCCCCATGACCTCCTCAACCACCTCCCACTATCAATTTCACCAAAAACCCATTCAATCTCACCCAATTTCAAATTTGAAAACCCGAAACCCTAACCTTTCTTCTACAGGACAACTCGAAGACTTTTAATGGATCTAACCTACATGGATCGATAACTCTCAACGAGGGCTATTGATTTCTGTGGGTTTGAGTCGTTTTCAAACCTCTCTGGAGTCCGGCCAAGGTCCGACGACTTTGATTTTTCCGGCCAAAACATTTAACGGGTATCTCTCCTTTCTTTTATCTATCTTTTTATTTTTATTATCATTATAGAAATTCATGAACATATTATCTGTTTAAATCACTGTTTTGTCCTGTTTTTTCATCCTTGTTTAGATTATCTTTCTTTTCATCCTATCCCTGTTTGCTCCTGCCTGCTTACATGCTTCTTTGTTTTTTCAATTAGTCTAGGCTCTGAATGTTTCATGACGACCATGTTTTAGCGTAGGGTTCAGCACTGCCTCCTATGAATGTTTATTTTCCCTAATTCATTTGAGTAATCAAGTATACTAATATCACCATAATTGATTCTTGTTGGTTTGGTAAATACGTCCAGTTGTTAAGATTTTTCTTCCTGATCTTCAGTGTTAATTGGTTATGTTTGTATGTTCTTTACTGGAATGAGCAATTTGTTTGACCATGTTTAGGTTCTGTTAGCTAAATCCTCAGCATAACATGAAGATTAATCATTCACCTAGGCTAGTTGAAATTAAGATAACCAAACTAATTCTAGGAAACCAAGCAACTAACTAACTAACCTAAACCCTGGTTGAGACGACCTATTAGCTTTAGTTAACTAATCAGGTTGACTAACTAGAGCTAATAATTAACCATAATCAGTTTAACCCTAGTCATCCTAAAGGTAATTCTAGGAACCTATAGGGGTAATTTAATACTTTATTTAAGGGAATCTTGGGTGTAACAACCCAATAACCTTCTAGAACTATCAAATCAGATTTCTTAAGGGGTAAAATGGTCAATACGGGGCTGGGACTCTTCTAGAATAAGGCAGCTGTCCTAGAGGATAAGGATGACAGCTGCACCTGTACCTCCCTTCAGCCCATTGGATAAGGAATATGCTAAGCATATCCTGTCCAAAATCCCTGTATATATACAGACACCTTTCGCCATGAGGGGGAGAAATTTTTTTGACTGCTAAAAAGAGCTGAAAATCACAGAAAAATATAGAACAACCTCTGCTCGAAATTTTTTTTTTGAGGATATTAGAAAAAAAAATTTGATTCCTTTTTCTTCTAAAATGTTCATGAGGTATTTGCTGGGATTCTGAGCCTCTTTCCTCCTTCAGACTCTGATTTCTGAGTCTATCTGGGTTAAGTTCGTGGGAGCTGTGTTTGGTTTCAAAGGTTGCTGGTTATTTGCTGCTTGGGTATTCCTTCCTCTAGCTGAATTAATTCTTGGCCTGATCTTTATTTGGTCAGGATTTCTTTGTTCTTTTTTTCTTTGAGAGGTATGTAACTTTCATGTCTATGAATGAATCCTTTTCAGATGTGAATCTTGTATTATAATATGTAAATTTGTTGGTTTCTTATTTGAGGTTTCTTGGCTAAATTTGTATGGAACCTCTTTGTTAGAAATTTGTATACATATCTTAAGCTGAAATATGTTTTGCTGAAATTTGTTTAGGAGCTTTTGAACATAGGACTCGAATGCTGAAATGTTTTATAAGGTTTTGGCATCACTAGACTTCGAACCTGACCTCATTCATGGTCAGGTTCTTTCCATAAGAATGCACAAATCAACTCCTAATTTGTATTTAATCTTTAGTCGCTGAAGAGGTCACAAGAAGAGTAGCTTGTGTATCTTCAGGATTATTGTTAATATATAAAGCCTATTAATATCTTCTTAAGGGTTAGATGAATCATATGGCTTCAATATGTCATTTATGGACATATTTAGTAAACATATATCCCTGTTTGACTCGACCTGTGGGTCCTATGTGTAGTTCTTAGAATTATGCTAACATTGACATCATGAGGACTGAATCTGCCCCATTCATGGTCAGGTTCACCCTCTGAGGATGCATAAAAATCTGCTTTGGTTGTTTGGAAATGGCTAAAAATGCAGGTTTGAACTACAAAAGTTGACTCACACAGCATTGTTGAGGCTTGCACAGGACCAGCAGCTTTATTTCTTTACCTTTGGATTTCTTGTAGAACTTTCATTTGTTGGCACGCTTCTTTATAGCATTACATAGCTTTTATTTCTTTCATAATTCATCATAAATAGGATTAGCCAAAAGGGTTAAATATTTAGGGGGCTAAAATGGCCGTAGCCCGAAACATGCTATCTTTAGGCCAGTGAACATTATTGTAGGCAATCCTTTAGGTAGAATGAGTACCTTTAGTTTGAAATTTGACAAAAATCGATCATTACCTCAAAATTACCCTAAACTACACTAGGGAGTGGCAACTCATGCCCCCAACTCCAAATAATAATAAAATCACACGTAGCAATCGCGGGTTCATTTCATGTGACGCGGTTGCGATGTGTCTGAAGACAACAAGTGCACGCCATCGTGACTTGTTCCAAGATAAATCCATAAATATCAAAAGTGGTTCATATGCATATCCCGTAAGCTAAAAAATACCTCTTTTAGATAAAAATTCCGAAACATAAAGAATAATCAAGCATCGCCTCAAATAGGCACTGTAAAACAGTCACGACCATAGTCTTGACTATATAATATACACTCGGATGCGAAAACTCATGTCCCCATCTTCAAATTCAAATTATAATAAAAATCACATGTTGTAATTTCGGGTGCATTTTATGTGGCGTAGTTATAATGTGTCCAAAAGATAAACAAGTGCACGCCATCGTGACGTGTTTCAAGATAAACCCATAGACGTTAAAAGTCGTTGAAAGCTAAAAAGGCTAAATGCACAATAGGCTAAAATACGTAAATAATCAGATAATTTAGGCCAAATATTAATAGTTAAGCGACCGTGCTAGAACAACGGAACTCGGGAATGCCTAACACCTTCTCCCGGGTTAACATAATTCCTTACTCGGATTTCTGGTCGCAGAAAAATTAAAATAGAGTCAAAATTTCCTCGGTTTGGGATTTTAAAATAAAACAATGTCCCGGAGCATCGTCAAAAATCCAGGTGGCGACTCTGAAAAACAATAATAAATCCCAAATCTGAATAATGTCACTTTAATTGGAAAAACTCCCTTATTACCCCTTCATTAATCCGGGAGGGGGGTAGTGAAAAAGGAGGTGTGACATGGGTCACGGGGCTCGAGCCCACTATGTAAGGCGTGGGCTATAGCACACAAAAATATGGGAATAGGGCAGAGTTCCAATTTTATTGTCGTAAAACACTAAAAGACGAGGAATGGCCATGGTGGGGTGGTGACTATGGTTCCTTAGGTAGTATCTAGTGTCCCGAAAAATTTAAGGAGATCCGAATACGGGGGCCCGGGGACACGGCGGAAGGCGTGAGCTATAGTACACGAAAATATGGGAATCTCGCAGAATTCAAGTTTTAAGGCCGTAGAATGTCGAAAGACGAGGAACGGCCATGGCAGGGCAGTGCCTACGATTCCTTAGGTAGTATAGAATATCCCGGAAAATTTTTAGGCGATCCGGGTCTAGGGTTTTCGAGGCCCACGACGGAAGGGGTGGGCTATAACACACAAAAATATGGGAATCGAGCCGAGTTCCAATTTTATGGCCATAAAATGCCAAAAGACGAAGAACGGACATGGAGGGGAGGTGACTATGTTTCCTTAGCTGGTATTTGGTGTCCCAAAATTAGGCGATCAGGGTATGGGGGCCGGGGGTCATGGCGGAAGGTTGGGCTATATAGCACACAAAAATATGAGAATCAGCGGAATTCAAGCTTTATGGCTGTAAAACGCAAAAAGAAGAGGAACGGCCATGGAGGGGCGGTGACTATGGTTCCTTAGGAAGTATGTAATATCCCGAAAATTTTTTAGGCGATCCTAGTCACGGGGCTTGATCCCACAGCGGATGGCGTGAGCTATAGCATACGAAAATATGGGAATCTCGCGGAATTCTAGTTTTAAGGTCGTATAACACCGAAGATGAGGAACGACCCTCGTGGGGTGGTACCTATGATTCCTTAGGTAGTATTTGATGTCCTGGAAAATTTGTAAGTGATCCGGGCGTAAGGTTTCACGGGCCCACGGCTTAAAGCGTGGGCTATAGCACACAAAAATAAGGAAATCGGGAGGAGTTCCAATTTTATTTTCGTAAAACGCCAATAGACGAGGAACGGACATGGAGGGGAGGTGACTATGGTTCCTTAGGTGGTATTTGGTGTCCCGAAAGTTTTTTAGGAGATCCGGGTCCGGGGGCCCGGGGCCATGGCGGAAGGCGTGGACAATAGCACACGAAAATATGGGAATCGGGCGGAATTCAACCTTTATGGCTGTAAAATGCAAAAATAAGAGGAACGACCATGGAGGGGAGGTGACTATGGTTCCTTAGGTATTATGTAATGTCTTTGAAAAATATTAGGCGATCTGGGTCACGGTACTCGGGCCCACGGAGGATGGCGTGGGTTATAGCACACAAAAATATGGGAATCAGGCAAATTCAAGCTTTATGGCTGTAAAACGCAAAAAGAAGAGGAACGGCCATGGCGGGGCGGTGACTATGGTTCCTTACATAGTATGTAATGTCCCTGGAAAATTTTAAGCGATGCGGGTCACGGGGCCCGGGCCCACGGCGGATAGTGTGGGATATAGCATACAAAAATATAGGAATCAGGCGAAATTCTAGTTTTATGGTCGTAAAAAGTCGAAAGGAAAGGAATTACAGGTAGTATTTGATTTCCCGAAAAACATATTAGGCGATCCGGGTCCAGCGGCCCGGCCCCACGGCAAAAGGCGTGGGCTACATTACACGAAAATATGGGAATCGAGCGGAATTACAGGTTTTGGCGGTAAGATGCCAAAAGAAGAGGAACGGCCATGGCGGGGTGGTGAATATGGTTCCTTAGGTAGTATGTAATGTCCCAGAAAATTTTAGGTGATCCGGGTCACGGGGTCCAGGGTCCCGGCGGATGGCTAGGGCTATAGCACACGAGAAATATGTGAATCGAGTAGAATTCCAGCTTTATGGCCGTAAAATACCAAAAGAAGAGGAATGGACATGGTTGGGCGGTGACTATGGTTCCTTACATAGTATGTTATGTCCCAGAAAAAAAATAGGTGATCCGGCTCACGGGGCCCGATTCACGACGGATGGCGTGGGCTATAGCACAGGAAAATATGGGAATCATGGGGAATTCTAGTTTTATGGCCGAAAAATGCTGAAAGACGAGGAACGGCCATGGGTGGGCGGTGCCTATGGTTCCTTAGGTACTATTTTATACCCCGGAAATTTTTTAGGCGATCTGGGTCTAGGGTTTACCGGGTCCATGGCGGAAGGACACAAAAATATGGGAATCAGGCGGAGTTCCAATTTTATGGACGTAAAATGCCAAAAGACGAGGAGCGACCATGGCGGGACGGTGACTATTGTTCCTTAGGTAGAATTTGTTGTCCAAACATATTTTTAGGAGATCCTGGTCTGGTGCCTTGCCCTATGGCAGAAGGCATGGGCTATAGCACCGAAAATATGGGAATCTGGCAGAATTACAGTTTTATGGCCGTAAAATGCCAAAAGAAGAGGAACGTCCATGGAGGGGCGGTCACTATGGTTCCTTAGGTAGTATGTAATGTCCCTAAAAATTTTTTTAAGCGATCCGAGTCACGGGGACCGCGGCCTCGGCGGATGACGTGGGCTATAGCACACGAAAATATGAAAATCAGGCAGAATTCCAGCTTTATGGTCGTAAAACACCAAAAGAAGAGGAAAGGCCATGGCGGGGCGGTGACTATGGTTCCTTACATAGTATGTAATGTCCAGAAAATTTTTAGTCTTACCGGGTCACAGGGCCCGGGCCCATGGCGGATGGCGCGTGCTATAGCACACGAAAATATGGGAATCGAGTGGAATTTTAGCTTTATGAATGTGAAACGCTAAAATAAGAGGAACGGTCATGGCAGGGCGTTAACTATGGTTCCTTACATAGTATGTAATGCCCCAGTAAATTTTAGACGATCTGGGTCACGGGGCCCGAGCTCACTGCGTAAGGCGTGGGCTATAGCACACAAAAATATGGGAATCGGGCGGAGTTCTAATTTTATTGTCGTAAAACGCTAAAAGATGAGGAATGGCCATGGTGGAGTGGTGACTATGGTTCCTTAGGTAGTATTTAGTGTCCTGAAAAATTTTAGACGATCCGGATCCGGGGGCCTGGGGCCACGACGGAAGGCGTGGGCTATAGCACACGAAAATATGGGAATCGGGCGGAGTTCCAATTTTATGGCCATAAAATGCCAACAGATGAGGAATGGCCATTGCGGGGCACTAACTATGTTTCCTTAGGTAGTATTTGTTTTCGCAAACATATTTTATACGATCCGGGTTCGGGGGCCCGGGGCCACGACGGAAGGCGTGGGCTATAGCATATGAAAATGGAAATCTCGCGGAATTCTAGTATTAAGGCCGTATAATGCCGAAGGACGAGGAACGGCCGTGGCAGGGTGGTGCCTATGGTTCCTTAGGTAGTATTTGATGTCCCAGAAAATTTGTAGGCGATCCAGGTCCGGGGTTTCCCGGGCCCACGATGGAAGGCGTGGGCTATTATATACAAAAATAAGGAAATCGGGCGGAGTTCCAATTTTATGGCCGTAAAACGCCAAAAGACGAGGAACGGCCATGGAGGGGAGGTGACTATGGTTCTTTAGGTGGTATTTGGTGTCCCAAAAAAATTTTAGGCGATCCGGGTTCGGGGGCCTGGGGCCATGGCAGAAGGCGTGGGAAATAGCACACGAAAATATGGGAATCAGGCGGAATTCAAGCTTTATGGCTGTAAAATGCAAAAAGAAGAGGAAATTCCATGGAGGGGAGGTGACTATGGTTCCTTAGGTAGTATGTAATGTCCCTGAAAAATATTAGGCAATCTGGGTCACGGTGCTCGGGCCCACGGCGGATGGCATGGGTTATAGCACACGAAAATATGGGAATCGGGCAAACTTCAAGCTTTATGGATGTAAAATGAAAAAAGAAGAGGAACGACCATGGATGGGTGGTGACTATGGTTCCTTAGGTAGTATGTATTGTCCCTGAAAATTTTTAGGTGATCTGGGTCATGGGGCTCGGGCCCACGGTGGATGTCGTGGGCTATAGCACACAAAAATATGGGAATCGAGCGGAATTCCAGCTTTAAGGTCGTAAAACGCCAGAAGAAGTGGAACAGACATAGAGGGGCGGTGACTATGGTTCCTTACATCATATGTAATATCTTGGAAAAATTTTAGGCGAACCGAGTCACAGGTTCCGGGCCAACAGCGGATGGCATGGGCTATACTACACGAAAGTATGGGAATCGCACGAAATTCAAGTTTTAAGGTCTTACAATGCCAAAATACGAGGAACGGCCATGGCGAGGCGGTGCCTATGGTTCCTTAGGTAGTATTTGATGTCCCAGAAAATTTTTAGGCGATCCGGGTATGGGGTTTCCCGGGCCCACGGCGGAGGAGGTGGGCTATAACACACAAAAATTGGAATTCCGCCAGTCGTGCTTGTATTATCGCCTGCTATGGTCCAGGTCGGACGCCTTGGTACGGAGCCGGTACCAGATTGCGTGATATTTTTTCGGGTCATCAAATACGACCTTAGGAACCAGAAGCAACGGTTGGAAATGATCAAGTTACATTTTTTGGCATTTAATGACAATGAAACTAGAATTCCGCTAGTCGTCCCTGTATTATCGCCTGCCATGGACCAGGACGGAAGCCTTGGTACGGAGCCGGTAATGGATAGCATGATATTTTTGCGGGACATGAAATACGACCCAAGGAACCATAACCAACACTTCGAAATGATCAAGTTACTTTTTTGGCATTTTATGGCAATTAAACTGGAATTCCGCCAGTCGTGCCTGTATTATCCCCTGCCATGGTCCAGGCCGGACGCCTTGGTACTAAGCCGGTACCCGATTGCATGATATTTATCCGGGACATCAAATACCTCCCAAGGAACCATAACCGACGCTTCGAAATGATCAAGTTACATTTTTTAGCATTTTGTGGCAATTAAACTGGAATTCCAGCGTTCGTGCTTGTAGTATCTCCTGCCATGGTCCAGGCCGGACGCCGTTGTACGGTGCCAGTACCAGATAGCATGGTATTTTTCCGGGACATCAAATACGACGCAAGAAACCATAACCAACGCTTCGAAATGATCAAGTTATATTTTTTGGCATTTTAGGGCCATTAAACTGGATTCCGCCTGTCGTGCCTGTATTTCGCCTGCCATGGTCCAGGCCAGACGCCTTGGTACAGAGCCGGTACCGTATAATAGGATATTTTTCCGGGACATCAAATACGACCCAAGGAACCATAACCAACGCTTCGAAATGATCAAGTTACATTTTTTGGCCTTTTATGGCAATTAAACTGGACTTCCGCCAATCGTACCTGTATTATCGCCTGCCATGGTCTAGGCCGGACGCCTTGGTACGGAACCGGTACCGGATAACATGATATTTTTCTGGGACATCAAATACGACCCAAGGAACCATAATCAATGCTTCGAAATGATCAAGTTATATTTTTTGGCATTTTATGGCAATTAAACTGGAATTCCGCCAATCGTGCCTGTATTATCGCCTGCCATGGTCCAGGCCGGACGCCTTCATACGGAGCCGGTACCGGATAGCACGATATTTTTTCGGAACATCAAATACGACCCAAGGAACCACAAGCAATGCTTTTAAATGATCAAGTTACATTATTTGGCCTTTTATGGCAATTAAACTGGAATTTCGCTAGTCGTGCCTGTATTATCCCCTGCCATGGTCCAGACCGAACGCCTTGGTACGGAGCCGGTACCGGATTGCATGATATTTGTCCGGGACTAGAAATACGACCCAAGGAACCATAACCAATGCTTCAAAATGATCAAGTTACATTTTTTGGCATTTTATGGCAATTAAACTGGAATTTCGCTAGTCGTGACTGTATTATCCCCTGCCATGTTCCAGACCGAACGCCTTGGTACGGAGCCGGTGCCGGATTGCATGATATTTGTCCTGGACATCAAATATGACCCATGGAACCATAACCAATGCTTCGAAATGATCAAGTTACATTTTTTGGCATTTTATGGCAATTAAACTGGAATATCGCTAGTCGTGCATGTATTATCGCCTGCCATGGTCTAAGCTGGACGCCTTGGTACGGAGCCGATACCGGATTGCATGATATTTTTCCAAGACATCAAATACGACCTTAGAAACCATAACTAACGGATGGAAATGATAAAGTTACATTTTTTGGAATTATATGACAATGAAACTGGAATTCCTCTAGCCGTCCCTGTATTATCGCCTGCCATGGTCCAGGCCGGACGCCTTGGTACGGAGTCGGTACCGGATAGCATGATATTTGTTCGGGACATGAAATACGACCCAAGGAACCATAACCAATGCTTCGAAATGATCAAGTTACATTTTTGGCGTTTTATGGCAATTAAACTGGAATTTCGCCAGTCGTGCCTGTATTATCCCCTGCCTTGGTCCAGGCCGGACGCCTTGGTACTAAGACGGTACCCGATCGCATGATATTTCTTTGGGACATCAAAAACATCCCAAGGAACCATAACTGACGCTTCGAAATGATCAAGTTACATTTTTTAGCATTTTGTGGCAATTGAACTGGAATTCCACCATTCATGCCTGTATTATCGCCTGCCATGGTCGAGGCCGGACGCCTTGGTACGGAGCCGGTACCGGATAGCATGATATTTTTCCGGGACATCAAATACGACCCAAGGAACCACAACTAATGCTTCGAAATGGTCTAGTTACATTATTTGGCATTTATGGCAATTAAACTCGAATTCCGCTAGTTGTGCCTGTATTATGACCTGCCATGGTCCAAGCCGGACGCCTTGGTACGAAGCCAGTACCCGATCGCATGATATTTTTTCGATAAATCAAATACGACCCAAGGAACCATAAACAATGCTTAAAAATGATCAAGTTACATTTTTTGGCATTTTATAGAAATAAAACTAGAATTCCGCCTGTCGTGGCTGTATTATCGCCTGCCATGGTCCAGGCCGGACGCCTTGGTACGGAGACGGTACCGGATATCATGATCTTTTTCCGGGAAATCAAATACAACCCAAGGAACCATAACCAACGCTTCGAAAAGATCAAGTTACATTTTTTGGCATTTTATGGCAATTAAACTGGAATTCCGCCAACCGTGCCTGTATTATCGCCTGATGGTCTAGGTCGGACGCCTTCGTACGTAGCCGGTACCAAATCACATGATATTTGTTCGGGACATGAAATACGGCCCAAGGAACCACAACCAACGCTTCGAAATTATCAAGTTACATATTTTGGCATTTTATGGCAATTAAACAGGGATTCCGCCAGTCGTGCATGTATTATCGCCTGCTATTGTCCAGGTTGGACGCCTTGGTACGGAGCCGGTACCGGATCGCATGATACTTATCCGGGACATCAAATATGACCCAAGGAACCATAACCAACATTTCAAAATTATCAAGTTACATTTTTTGGCATTTTATGGCAATTAAACTCGGATTCCGCCAGTCGTGCCTATATTATTGGCTGCCATGGTCCAGGTCGGACTCCTAGGTACGGAGCCGGTACCGGATGGCATGATATTTTTCCGGGACATCAAGTAAGACCTAAGGAACCATAACAAACGTTTCGAAATGATCAAGTTACATTGTTTAGCATTTTATGACAATGAAACTGGAATTCCGCCAGTCGTTCCTGTATTATCGCCTTCCATGGTCCAGACCGAACGCCTTGGTACGGAGCCGGTACCGGATTGCATGATATTTGTCTTGGACATCAAATATGACCCACGGAACCATAACCAATGCTTCGAAATGATTAAGTTACATTTTTTGGCATTTTATGGGAATTAAACTGGAATTTCGCTAGTCGTGCATGTATTATCGCCTGCCATGGTCCAAGCTGGACGCCTTGGTACGGAGCCAGTACCGGATTGCATGATATTGTCCGGGACATAAAAAACGACCTTAGGAACCATAACCAACGCTTGGAAATGATCAAGTTACATTTTTTTGGCATTTTATGAAAATGAAACTGGAATTCCGCTAGTCATCCCTATATTATCGCCTGCCATGGTCCAGGCCGGACGCCCTTGTTTGGAGCCGGTACCGGATAGCATGATATTTGCCCGGGACATAAAATACGACCCAAGGAACCATAACCAACGCTTCAAAATGATCAAGTTACTTTTTTTGGCATTTTCTGGCAATTAAACTGGAATTCCGCAAGTAGTACCTGTATTATCGCCTGCCATGGTCCAGGCCGGACGCCTTGGTACTAAGCCGGTACCCGATCGCATGATATTTATCCGAGACATAAAATACCTCCCAAGGAACCATAACTGACGCTTCGAAATGATCAAGTTACATTTTTTAGCATTTTCTGGCAATTAAACTGGAATTCCACCATTCGTGCATGTATTATCGCCTGCCATGGTCCAGGTCGGACGCCTTGGTATGGGGCTGTTACCAGATAGCATGATATTTTTCCGGGACATCAAATACGACCCAAGGAACCACAACCAACGCTTCAAAATGAACAAGTACATTATTTGGCATTTATGGCAATTAAACTCGAATTCTGCTAGTCGTGCCTATATTATCACCTGCCATTGTCCAAGATGGATGCCTTGGTACAAAGCCGGTACCGAATCGCATGATATTTGTTCGGGACATCAAATACAATCAAAGGAACAATAACCAACGCTTAAAAATGATCAAGTTACATTTTTTGGCATTTTGTAGAAATTAAACTAGAATTTCGCGTCGTGCCTGTATTATAGCCTGCCATGGTCCAGGCCGGACGCCTTGGTACGGAGACGGTACTAGATAGCATGATATTTTTTTGGGACATCAAATATGACCCAAGGAACCATAACCAACGCTTCGAAAAGATCAGTTTACATTTTTTGGCGTTTTATGGCAATTAAACTGGGATTCCACAAGTCATGTCTGTATTATCCACTGCCATGGTCCAGGCCAGACGCTTGGTACAGAGCCGGTACCGGATGATAGGATATTTTTCCGGGACACCAAATACGACCCAAGGAACAATAACCAACGCTTCGAAATGATCAAGTTACATTTTATGGCAATTAAACTGGAATTCTGCCAGTCGTGCCTGTATTATCGCCTGCCATGGTCCTGGTCGGATGCCTTGGTACGGAGTCGGTACCGAATGGCTGGATATTTTTATGGGACATCAAATGCGACCCAAGGAACCATAACCAACGCTTCGAAATGATAAGGTTACATTTTTTGGCATTTTATGGTAATTAAACTAGGATTCCGCCAGTCGTGCCTGTATTATCGCCTGCCATTGTCCAGGCCGGATGCCTTGGTACGGAACATGTACCGGATTGCGTGATAATTTTTTGGGACATTAAATACGACCCAAACAACCATAACCAATGCTTCGAAAAGATCTAGTAAAATGTTTTGGCATTTTATGGAAATTAAACTGGAATTGCGCCAGTCGTACCTGTATTATCGCCTGCTATTGTCCAAGTCAGACTCCTTGGTACGGAATCGGTACCGGATCGCATGATATTTATCCGAGACATCAAATATGAACCAAGGAACCATAACCAACATTTCGAAATGATCAAGTTACATTTTTTGGCATTTTATGGCAATTAAACTCGGATTTCGCCAGTCGTGCCTATATTATCGCCAGCCATGGTCCAGGCCAGACGCCTAGGTACGGAGCCGGTACCGGATCGTATGATATTTGTCCGGGACATAATATACGACCTTAGGAACCATAACCAACGCTTTGAAATGATCAAGTTACATTTTTTGGCATTTTATGACAATGAAACTCGAATTCCGCCAGTCATGCCTCTATTATCGCCTTCCATGGTCCAGATTGAACGCCTTGGTACGGAGCCGATACCAGATTGCATGATATTTGTTCTGGACATCAAATACGACCCATGGAACCATAACTAATGCTTCGAAATGATCAAGTTACATTTTTTGGCATTTTATGGCAATTAAACTTGAATTTCGCTAGTCGTGCCTGTATTATCGCCTGCCATGGTCCAAGCTGGACTCCTTGGTACGGAGCCGGTACCGAATTGCATGATATTGTCCGGGACATCAAAAACGACCTTAGGAACCATAACCAACGCTTGGAAATGATCAAGTTACATTTTTGGCATTTTATAGAAATTAAACTAGAATTCCTCGTCGTGCCTGTATTATTGCCTGCCATGGTCCAGGCCGGACGCCTTGGTACGGAGACGGTACCGGATATCATGATATTTTTCTGGGACATCAAATACTACCCAAGGAACCATAACCAACGCTTCGAAATGATCAATTTACATTTTTTGACATTTTATGGCAATGAAACTGGGATTCTGCCAGTCGTGCCTGTATTATCGACTGCCATGGTCCAGGCCGGATGCCTTGGTACAGAGCCGGTACCGAATAATATGATATTTATCCGGGACATCAAATACGACCCAAGGAACCATAACCAACGCTTCAAAATGATGAAGTTACATTTTTCAGCATTTTATGGCAATTAAACTGGAATTTCGCCAATCGTGCATGTATTATCGCCTGCCATAGTCCAGGCCAGACGCCTTGGTATGGAGCCAGTATCGGATAGCATGATATTTTTTCGGGACATCAAATACGACCCAAGGAACCATAACCAATGCTTCAAAATGATCAAGGTAAATTTTTTGGAATTTTATGGCAATTAAACTTGGATTCCGTCAGTCGTGCCTGTATTATCGCCTGCCATTGTCCAGGCCGGAAACCTTGGTACGGAACCTATACCGGATTGCGTGAAATTTTTCTGGGACATCAAATACTACCCAAGGAACCATAACCAACGCTTCGAAATTATATAGTTACATGTTTTGGCATTTTATGGAAATTAAACTAGAAATCCGCCAGTCGTGCCTGTATGATCGCCTACCATTATCCAGGTCGGACGCTACTTTTTTGGTATTTTATGGCAATTAAACTGGAATTTCGCCAGTCGTGCCTTTGCTATTGCCTGCCATGGTCCAGGCCGGACACCTTGCTACGGAGCTGTTATCGGATCACATGATATTTTTCCGGAACATCAAATACGACCCAAGGAACCATAACCAACGCTTCGAAATGATCAAGTTACATTTTTTGGCATTTTATGGCAATTAAAGTGGAATTGCGTCAGTCATGCCTGTATTATCGCATGCCGTGGTCCAGGTCGGACTCCTTGGTACGGAGTCGGTACCGAATCTTATGATTCCGAGACATGAAATATGACCCAAGGAACCATAACCAATGCTTCGAAATGATCAAGTTACATTTTTTTGCATTTTATGGCAATTAAACTGGAATTCCGACAGTCGTGCCTGTATTATTGAAGTGGAGATAGCCCAGAAGCCGGTAGTTGAGGTGGTGGCTGAGAAAGAAAAGTCCCAAATCACTGGGAAAAAGAGACCGCCAGCTCCATTCCCTCAGAGGCTGGCCAAATACAAAAAGGATGAACAGTACAAAAAATTCTTGGACATGCTAAAGAAAATACAGGTAAATATCCCATTGATTGATGCGTTGAAGGAAATGCCTGGTTACGCTAAAATGATGAGGGAATTGATGTCTAGAAAAGTTGAATTCCATGATCTAGCTACTGTCACCCTTACTCAGATGATGCTGTGAATGTGATCCCAGAAAACGATTATGCGTCCCTGACTGTTAGGGACCCTTTGGATGAAGGTTTGATGAATTTAGATGATATGAATGGTGAAGAACTGGCAGATTTGGTTTTAGCACTTGAGCAAAAAGGGGTATGGCCAAAGGCTCTCGAGTTTGAGTCACTATACGTAGAGGANAAGAACCACCTAGGTTGGAACTGAAATCGGAGGATGCTGATGTGGTAGAAAAGATACTAGAGTTAACCAAGGACATCGAGGATACATACTTTGTTGAATCTAGTGTCGTTAGTGTTGAGGATGTTGGTACACACTCCAACCATTTTTTCACATTGTGTTGGGATGATGATATGCAAATAGAGTTATCCGAACCACCTGATGAGTTGAGGGATAAAGAACAAGATGCCTACATTCTGGAATTCTTCTTGCCAGAAAGTAGGGAGTACACATTTCATCGAAAGGCCAAGAAGCGCAGATTACTACATTGTTTTATTGGGCCAGGCAGATTTGTTCCACCACCCCAGGAGCATGATCATAGAGCAGATTCAAAACTTGGGATCCAATTCATAAGTTCAAAGTGGAGGCATAAAGTGATACAAGCGGATGCTCGAAGGAGTAGGGGAAGCAAAACTAACGGAAAGGATGGCGAAGCTACTCAATTTTTTTGACTCCAGGATAAATACCTTAAATCAGGAATACTTAAGATTTGCTTAACTG
>ML380874.1:0-12235 GCA_005239525.1 Nicotiana knightiana | reverse complement strand
AGAACAAAGGGAAATATGCAACTCTTGGCAAAACTGAGCACCCAATATTTAACCAAAAAAAAAGAATGACTGAACTTGGCTGCATTCACAGGCACGAAGAGGATAGCAGAAAGTGAGTCAGTACAGATATTGCCAACTATCACTAACGTAGAACAAGACAGTTGAGAAAAATATACATGGGCTAGATGAAAATATACATAACAGGAAAAATAGGAGATGCACTAAAAGATCCTAAATGTAGGTTCGTGCACATAAGCAAAAAGTACTCTCCTAGATAGATTAGACTTAGATCTTGTTGTCAACATGCTCCCCATAGTGTTCCTTTTCAATGATCCAACACAAAGTGGAGGACTAAGGATTAATATTTCATCCAACGTACTTCACACATAGTAAATGATCACGTCCAACTATGCCTTGTAAAAAGGATTAAGTGGTCGTTGTAAATATAATCCGGTTTACAAGTCCGGAGTCGAAACGGAGAACAAAGGTTTCGCTATAATTGTTCAATATTGCTAAGAAACACAAGTCCAAACAATTTCCTAATTATAGAGATTATAATATTTCTTTCTAACTAATTAAGTAACAACTATTATAAAGTAGTAAAATTATCAACTAACAAGGATGGAATTTGAGACAGAACTAAGGAGGTCTAGAGTTATGATTTCTCTTATTGATGGAATCCTTTCCTGCTATGTTTCATATAAATTTGCCTAATCTTCTCTATCGACCATGAGCACTCTTATTACCGCAAATCTCTCCCGAGTAATTATGACAATTTACTAGACATACTCTCTTGAGTTACGCTAGCTGTCTTTAATTACAGCTCACTTAGATCGCACCCAAGGTTTCGTTATCCCTAATCCCACCTTTAAACCCTCGGTTATTGATTCCTCATATACATTGGGAGTGACGTTGTTCAACAAATACCTAAATATGCACTCTCTCCCGAGTAATACATTCTAAATAGGCACAGCTAATTGAGGATCCTTTCAATTAACTACAACAAGAACTTAGTTGAACAAATAGAGATTAAACTTTGGCAAATCTATATTAACATAGCAAGAATTCCATCCTTCAATAGGTTCCATCAAAACCCTAGATAAAAAATTAGTTATTCATAATAGCATGTAAAAATACAATACCAAAAGTCACAACCAACAATGAAAAATAGGAAGAGGAAAAAAAAACTCGTAGAAGAATTTGCCGCCTTGCTCCTATTGGGTCTCTGCCTCCTTAGGTCGAATCTATATCAAAAGTATGTCCAACCCCTGAACATGATCCCGGCTTAATACCTTGGGCTTTTACTCTGACTTCAAAGCTTCAAATCACTTGAATTCATTCAATAACATCTATATAGCTCGGAATCATTCCTACAAGGCATAAAACAGACAGTTAATGCAAAACACTAGCGGTTAAAACACAAACTCAATACAAGTACAGTAAATTAGAGTGTAATAAGCGACTAAATACGTAATTATAGTCTATCATCAGTACATCAATAAGAACTGTTGGGCCATGAGGCTTAATCTAGTGCCCCTGTGCTTCCACAGTTCATTTCAACTACGCCTTAATCACAAGATATAATTTGTTTCTAGTATTTTCTACAAATTAATATTTTCGACTTCTAGTTGAATAATTCTACCTATTTCCAAAAAATATATTGTTCTTCCACAGTAGAAGCAAGGAAAACACACATCAAATGAGAAGATGATGGATGCGTGGACAAGGAAGTGTCGATGCTAAAAAGAGTTTCACACAAAGCATGGAAACAACGTAAATCCCTTCTACATCATGTGGCTTACAATGACCTCAAAACATTAGGTTACCTTTTGCTAAGACAACTACATTTGTTTTAGATGTTTACTAAGGAAAATACATAAATCAAACTCGAGCACAGAAATATAAACTAAGTCACAAAAACAAGGAGATGACCGGCCTTGAAAGAAAAACATATATCAAACAAGACTCTTATCTTTAGGAAAAATCTAAATCTCAGAGCTCCAATCCGCTGCACTACCCCAACAAATGCTCTCAAATTAGCAAAACATACTAGCATAAAATAAAAGACCATTTAGCATGCGACTAGAAAGGAGACACCTGTTGAAGTTTCTCTCCAATTCAAACAAGGGTTACAATAAATCCCTTGCAAAGATACACTTCTCTGATGTGACATTGGACCTTATAAAATAATATTTCCTAACACCTATAGAGAATATCAGTAGAAAGTAGTCCAATTTAACTCCAAGAACACATCCCCTAACGTACTCAATCATGGTGATGAATAAAAAGGGTAAATAGTAAAATGATCTCTCAAGTCAAAGCCACTTATCACTTAGACTTCCAAATTAACCAAACCTTTCAACTCCAAACCTACTCAAAAGTCACAAGCACAGTAGAATTCCCCTAAAATTTACTTATGACATGTTAACCTTTTTCACCAGAACAGAAGATCAACCATAACAAAAAGAACTAGTTCCTCACTATGCATTTCTCTTAACCTAGGCTTATTTCATCAAATTATAAGACTATGAAAGACAAAGTACTTCCTTTTTTTATGATAATAGTGTCGGGCCATTTTGCGTGCACCTCGACTATTCCACCGGGTACTGTTATATTCCACCCATACAGGCACCGGGTAACTCTTACCAATGCATGGACAAATGGGGAAAATTCACATAGATTTTTGAGAAATTACTCCTATTTCTCAAGCCAAAACAATAATATGAACAAAATAATATAACATAACACAAAAAAAAAAAAAAAATTACCGGGCATTTTATCACCGTGTCCAAGAGAGACAACCAATTTAGGCATCTGTTTCCTCCAAGCAGTCCCAACAATAAGTTTCCTATACAAATCAAAATCCTCATCCTTCACTATCCCAAAAGTTACCAAATGCTGCAAGAAAGTATGCACATCTGGCGTTTTCACATTCTCAATGTCTCCTCTATCTTTAAGGAATTAAACATTAATAATCACATTAGATAAGGTTCTACTTTAAATAAGAATCTATCTACACACATCTTCATATATTCTTTTGATTATCTTTCTTTATTCAATTGTACACAATGAAACCTTTATCAGTGCGCAGGTTGAAGTAAGGATCATTTTTTTTGCAATGTTAATACTCAATAACATCCTTCCCAAAAATTCTAAATTATCTATATTTCTTCTATTACGAATCCTAAATTGAAGAAAATGCCAATTTATAATAGTGAAAACCTTAGGAATCAACTGAGTTGAAATCAAAGTAAAATTGAACTTCAATTAAGCACATTACACACTCAAAGAGAGAGAGAGACCGCACCAATTGGAGAGGGAGGATAGCAAGGTGGTAGTAGCAGAGAGTATGTGCCCTCCTCATTTTGCGTTTTGAGTATGTCCGCGAAATTTGTAGTAGCCATTAATTACCGGATGTCTTAATGATAATGACAGATATTATTCTTTTGTTATTATAGAATTAAAAAGTGTCATTAACGACCAAAAACATTTTTGGTCTTTAAAAGTTTACTTATAACGGCCGGATTTATGTCCCTGGGTCAATAAAAGCTAAATTTCTTGTAGTGAATGTAACACTCAATTCAATGATTCGTGAAAGGTTCGTTCATTACTCTCAAAAGAATGTGACAAGTACGGATCTAAGTACCACATGTTTGTCCTCATGTAGATCACCACTAATTTAAGCTTACTCGGCTTGAAATTACGTAGGGCTTTTTCGGCATGTAATGAAGGCTTTTGGACTAGAAGGGAAATATTGGGAATGAAACGGGTTCATCTTTCCTTTAGCACTCAATTTTCTCTTTTAGGCTCATACTTTGCCGACTCTTTTAGTCATTTTCTTTTTCCTTAGGGAAACTAGAGAGACTTGAAATCACTCTTTCTTGGTCATGATATTTATATTCTCCTTCTTTGATTTCTCCATGTTTTGCACTTTTGCTTTCTTTTGAATCATTTCAACCGTTCAAATTTTTCTTTTTGCGTTTTTCTTTTGTTCTTTCTTTCTTTTTCTTTATCTTTCCTCTTCTTCATTTCTTTTCTCTCTTATGCCTTGACATCACTTTCAAACTCCTCATCTCTCCCTCTAACTTATGTTTTCACCATTTGTTTCTCATGAGTGCTAAGAAAGCTCGGATGCCAAGAGAGGGTCACTATAAAACGGGTAAAGGCTTGTAATATGGTTATCGAATAAAAAAGGCTTTAGACTCCAAAGGGTTGACTAAAGATAACATCATTGGTGGACCATGGAAGGTTTCAAAACGGGTCAAGGAGAGCCTACAATCACTTCTCAAGCCAAGCAAAACTTAAAATTTCGCCTAGAAACACATTCGGGTCAAAGTCTAGACCATTCGCATGGGTACTTGGACTTGTAACAAAATATCTCACCTATTACATAACCGAATTGTTAAAGAGAATAGAGTCGAAGTGCCACAATAAGCACATTCAAGACTCTGAATTGATAATGATTCAACTAAACCACTCGATGATTGCCTAAGTAAACGCAAGAGTCACAAGGTCACTAACTAGATTCATTTCTTTCCAAAACTTGTTTTTAACCATAAGCGTGTAGTTAAGTGTGTTAGTACCAAGTGAAGCACGCTCACACTATTGTATCAAAACTCCTCGGATCCACCTTTGCATCTGTGAAATATTCTGTGAGGGTGTTGGGATATGGGTAGGAGCTTTAACCTTTCTGGACAACCACTGACATGTTGGCCGACATGATGTCACCCACATTGATTGGGTACCCCGCCATAATAGATGCCACCAAAATTGATAGGGGTTTGGGAGATTGTTGTCATTTCGACTTGGATGAATACGGTTGCACACAAAAGTCTGCCACCCTTTAGCTTCAAAATTGAGGGTTTCCCGTGCAATAGGAACTCCTGTTTTGATCCACAGTAGTGGTGGTCCTAGACCAGCCAAAATCTATGCTAACCAAGGGCGAGCTGCTTCACCCATAGCAAGCTTCTTCGTGTGCTGGATGGCCTCTACCTCCTCGAATCCCAGGTATGTGTTCAAAGTGCTTTGGTTGAATCTGACTTTCAAATTTCTCACTTTAGTCACTTTTCTACCCTTCTTGATGTGTTCCACATTAGCCTAAAGCTCTCGTACCAAGTGCTCTTTTGCATCCATAATCGGCTGGGTGAACCACATCCACCCCTTTCGCTCCCGGAACTTCTTAAGTACGTTTGGATTGTATTTATCCAAGTTATTCAACAAGAATATTCGCTCAAGAATGAGCAATATTTTGGTCCACCACTCTTTAAATTTTGTGAAGGAAGTCAAACTCACGAATGTATCTTCCCACACTTCCTTCTTCTTCGACCTCTCTAGGCCACCTACTCTAGTGTCACCTCCCCTACCATCATCAGGAACATCATTATCATCTACTGCAACTAGTGCATAGGGAGTGTGTGTAGAGGAGGGCTCTGAACCCTAGCGACTGGCATCGGAACCCTCAGAAAAACGTGGTGTGGTGGAGGGTTCGTTGCACAATTGGTATCTCCAAGTGGATTGTGGTGGTTGGGACTGGGCCTCAGGCTGTACCTCCACTGAGTGACCCTCAGACGCTTCCCTAGACGGAGCATACGAGCTCGATTCTGAAGGATCTGTGGCCCTAACTCTCCCAGTGGTCGGCTTTTTTCTTATGGCTCTTGATTGCACTCCTAGAGGGTGAGTGCCTTTTCCTCGGCCTCGAGAGGGTTCACCTCTCCTTTTAGATGCGTCACTTCTGCCTCTTGATCGAACCTTTATCTTCAATACAAAGCAAATAAGTCATTTAAAGTTCAGAAGCATGGTTACAGTTTTATTACATTTGTAGTAAAAGAGTCTGTAGAAGAGACAGTGCGGACCATACAAAATTGAGTGCGGCCACAGACTGTCATGTGCGGACCGCACAATTTCAAAGTGCAGTCACACATCCTGAAGTGCGGACCGCATAATTTTGAGTGCGACCACACAAAACCAGGTTTGGACTACTAGTTCTCTGAAGTTCCAAAGTGCGGTCGCACATATTTTTCCGCGGACCGCACAATTTTTCTGCGGATCGCACAATTTTGAGTGGGGCCGCATATTTCATGCTTAAACTTTTCCTAATTGGAAATCAGTGGACCATATAATTTCATGTGCGGCCGCATAATTTGAAATCAAACGACACTGACTTTAGGTTTTTCACATTTTTGCACAATTTAGACATGGTATTTGAAAATTAAACTTGATGAATGATCTACCCAGTCCCTAATGAGCACACATGACATTACCCACACAATTTCAAGTACACATGAAGAGCTTTTTCATTTTAGGCCTAAAAATAACCATACTAGTTAAGAAGAAAAACTAAGAAACATTGTAAAATCTAAACATAAATTGAACTGCTTCACCCATAAAATCAACTCAAGAAGGAGTAGAGCTGGGGTCCTTATGCTTAAAATGTTGATCATGGTCAACTATAGCCTCCTTTAAGTCAAAAATCACGTTTTCTTTAAAATGTCACATGTTTCTGGAAAATATTATGTACCATGCACGTAAGTCATAAATCATCAAAATAAGCTACGAGAGATCTCGCAAACACAAAAAAAAGGAGGTATTATTCAAAATGACCTATCGGATCGTAACAAAAAGCTTCTCATTAAGGGTAAAATAGATAAATTGAAGAAAAATTCAAATATAAAAATATATCATTCTTTTTTAATGAATTAATCAGAAAAATGTGTCATATAAATTGAAATAGATGGAGTACTACTTTAGGCATCTACAAGAATCCAAATTAATTAAATTGGTCGCAAATCTTATCAGTTTGTTGTTGAGCAAAATATATCTTTAGTAAAATAAATAACCACTAACACCGATCCACCATAGGATCCAAATTATGCTGAATGTTAAACCTCATCTACTCTTTGCTAAATTGTTTTACACCTTTTTTGAGAATCAAAAGCATTCTGTAGGATCTGGTACTCGCAAATGGAGAGTATAATTACTGGATTCAACCTATCAACTTAGTGTTTTCGACATAATATATATATATATATATGTATATATGTAAGAACATAAAGCTTAAACTCATAAATAATCCTAAATTCGTATTTGATAGTATTATTTACTCGACAAAGTAGAGTTAAAAGGAACGCAAAGGGTCTATATGCAATAGAATTTAGTGTTTTTCCCCTTTACATATGTTTACATTGGATCAAATGGATCGGACTCTTATAACTAGATCTTACCTGGCTCCAGTTGTAATATATACAAATTAGAATAACTTGGAATTGGAAAAAAAAATTCATCGAGCATAGATATTTTATTTGAAAAGAAACCACGGAATTTTATTAAACTAAATCATACATTAGAATAAATCCATCAGGAAATATATTTGTAACGAATCATTTGAATTTCCATCTTTCATATTTTTCTTTTTATGTAGAAACTAAGTTAAGCACATTTGCAGTGACAGACATGCTTATTTCCCTCTAATTTGCAAGCTCCTCCAAGCTCACAATCACTGACACAGAACGTCCAACATTTGCCATCATCTTCTGGACTATCATCTACACCAGGTACACATGAACCAAGCTCTGGGTGATCCATGCAACATTTTGCTGCATCAGCCATATTCTTGCAACCTACATAACATCAACAACAATACTAATGTTTAAAATATACTAAAATGTCTTATTATCTGAAGATGTACATGATCTTGTGCTTGAATAATATAAAAAATCTCTCGGCCCTTTGAATAAAGAAATTTTAGCTCTAAATAAATATAAATTCCTACGTTTTAGTATCACTTGAATTGCAAAAAATTGAGAGCAGCACAATTAAGCACATTATTTTTGTGCAAACCAAAGATCTATGACATAAAGAAATTAAAAATAAAGTATCAAATAACATTGAGATATTAAAAAGCACGAGCAAAAGTACCTATAGAAAGCATAAGGAGTGTGAAAAGAACTACTGAAACACTCTTGATAGCCATGATTATAGAACAATTAATTTTCAGAGTTAGGTATATCAATCCTGCTGAGAGCATCCTATTAATAGCTATCCTTCACCTGTGCTTCAGCAACTTCATCTATGACCCTATTCCCTTGATCGACACCTGGCTCGACCATTCCCGCTATGCTATCGTCCAACCATGATGGGTAGAAGTACACATGCCCTGCGTCATATTGATCTAGCTCGATGGTGTCCCCTTCCACAATGATCTTCAAATGCCACATGTGCTGAGCTTCACATTTGTACGGGATGTCATCATCTTGAAAATATGCTCTGTAGTGACTCATTTTGGAGACTCGTGGTATTACTTGTTTTATACCAACTTGTCTCATGACCCTGATAGGAACATAGAGGTGTATGAACCATAACCCGATCAACACCAGATGCAGGACATCCCTGGATCTGATGATGAATTCACTCATAAGGAACCATTCGAACTTCCAATAAACCTGATCCTTGGTCAGATTGTCAAAAAATTGTACCCATTCTGTAGCATTCTCTGGTTGAGCAAACCTGTTGGGGATAATGTTATTCTTTTGGGGTGATGGGAAGCTATGTGATTATTCCACGGTCTCTGTGGAAACTCTTGGCAGTATTGGCCTCTTTGGAGATGTTCTACAAACCAATTCTGCAGTAGCAAGCTACAACCCTCGAAATGTTTGAACCCTTTCTGGCAACGATCCAAAGCCCGATATATTTCTGCTATAATCATATGAACAATAGTGTATGTTTGTCCCTTGATTCCATCCATCAAATCTTTGGTTACCATGGTCAGTCTGGTGTGAATCATTTCCCTTATGCTTGGAAACACTATCATAGCGAAAAAGCAGACGATGAACACGAAAACCCTACGATGAATCCAACCCAAGTAAGTGATGGAGAACTCGTCATGAAAGATACGATAGGATTTTTGTGTCTGTATCGTTCATAAAGAAGTCAAAAGTTATGTAGGACTTTTTCAAACATACCAAGTCATCATTCTTTCTTAAGCCCATCATTTTCAGAAACCCCGTTGTGTGCAATTTTTCGTTACCAATAAACCAAGACTGTCCCAAGGTAGTCCAGCGAATCCCCCTATTTCCTCCAAAAGAGGGGTCATTTCTATGTTTCCAAAATGGAATACGACCCTTTCTTTGTCCCAAAACATAGTAGCGTCCTTGATCAACGTGTTATTTAGTTGGATGTCTAATAAGGAAGGTAAGTTCCCGAGGACCCTTTTCACATGTTTTTTGTCTCTTGACGGAAGGTCTTCCTACCAATCTAGCAATAACAGTGGTACGTTTCGGACCATACTGAACCTGGGGATTCATGCCTCATTTTCTGCAAAACAAACATAGTTAGACCCTTTCTCCCTCCAGATTTGACTACTTATACATTAATGATTAGAATTAGGCATTTATTTCTCCAAATAATGCACATATCGTGGTTGCATGCATTGGGATTATGAAAACCCCTGTGGACTTTGGACAAGGCTTTCGTTAAAGGGTTATTATGCAGACAACATATTAAACCAGGGTAGGTTGACCATGATGTATTTACACTTATTATCAGATTAATGTTTCTATAGAGGTCTAGTCTGGTACCCTCAAGTGGAAAACTTGAGGGGGAAAGGCATGGAACTGTCGACTGCACCGCTAATCGACTAGTTTTACCGCAAATAAGCCTTTCCAAATTCAAAAGGGTGATATAAGAAGAGCACAGACACTCATCAAGTGTTGCTGTTGTATTAATTACGCACAAGTGGAATATGATGTTGAACATGTATTTATGCAACAGAAAATAATAGGTTTTCAAGTACTTGCACGATTAATAATGATAAAATGCGGTATTTAATAATTGTAAAGGCATTTAAGAAAGAAAACAAGGAGACAAGTCAGTTTCCATAGTAAAAAGTAATAAAACATGAAAGAGAAATCTAGTGAATATTAATGAAGGTAGGGAAATAAATTCACATAGAGTGGGAAGGGGAAGGGGTATGCAAGTATTAACGAAACAATAAAGACATGCTTAAAGACTAATTCACAAATAAGTTCGTTATGGTAAGAACCTAAACAAATCCCCAACAGAGTCGTCATGCTGTCGTGCCCCCTTTTTCTCGCGAAATCGGGTTTCGGCATAATAACTCATTTTGAGAGAGTAAGGAATTGGAACTGAGAGAGTCGCCACCTAATAGATTAAGGTGCGTTAGGGCACCTAGAGCAGATAACTCATATTACCAGTTTACATCACCAGAGACCGGGTAAGGGTCCACAACAGTGGGGCCCGATCGAAAATACATTAAGTGAATTAATCTAAGGAAAAGAAAGGAATTTGGACAAATAAAATACTCGATTTATTTTAGAACAGGAATTGGGGGAGGGTTGTCCTAAGTTTTTTCATCCTATAGGATCACCCTGTGCAATACTTTGTAACTCCCTCAAGTGGGGGTGCCACTCATAGTATTTAGCTCACAGACTATCATCTCCCAGTACCCGATTGCTCTCTTTAAGTTGTTTCTTAAGCGTTCTAGTCGATTCTAGTGTGTTTCCTATGCGTGCACTACCCGTCCCTTACCTATGGCCTTGGAGGTACTATGATCTCTATTTAGGATAGTTCTAAACCTAACCTATGTTTCTCAAAAATGTAAAAGTCTAGGTGACAAGCAAAAACAATTAGGACTTTCAGATAGCAAGCAAATATGGGCTCATATTGACCTCCACACATAAATAACAAAGGCATGCAATTCATTGACATGCTTAATTTAAACTCTTATAGGCAGGATATCTATGTAAGAAATAAGCAAGCAGTGATTTATAGAAGAATTTTAATTCAGGAAAATGTCAAGAATTATTGTTTTCCTACTGATTATATTCAGTAATATCTGGGCCTTTCAGGCTGTAAGGAATCACAGTTTTGAATCCAGAATTGTTATTAAGACCTATAGGCATGTTTTAACGACCCGATCGATTGTTTTGAGCTCTAGCGCATCTTTCAGCGGTTTGAAGTTGTGAGCAGCTCCATTGCGGGTATTATGACTTGTAGCTGTGGTCGGAATTGAATTTCGGGAAGGTTAGAGTTGATTTGGAAAGAAAATTCTCATTTCAGAAGCCTTAAGTTGGAGAAATGGACTAGGATTTGAATTTTGAGTAAACGACGTCAAAATCAGGCTTTGAAGATTCCTGCAGGTTCATATGATGATTTCGGACTTGGGCGTATGTCCGGATCTAGATTTGGATAACCCGGGAGCATTTCGGCAGAATATTGTGGAAGTCAGCATTTTTGAAGGAATTTCCTAAGTTTGACTTGAAGCACATTTCAGTGATATTGGTGTCCATTTGGGATTCCGAGTTTCTGAATAACTTTGTATGGTGATTCTGTAGTTGGGAGCGTGATCGGAAGTGAATTCGGATGTCCGTAGGTCATTTTGAAGTCCTTTGGCTAAAGATAGAAATTTGAAGCTTTGTGAGAAATCCAACCGGAAGATAAAATTTTGATGTTGGGGTTGGAATGCGATTCTTGAAGTCAGAGCTGGTCCGTAATGTCGAATATGACTTTTTTGCAACATTTGGGGTCAATCGGAGGAGATTTGACATCAGAGGTGGATGTTTGAAATTCCAAGTTCATAAAGTTTGAATTTTGGTGTGATTCATGCTTTAGGCATTTTTTGATGTTATTTGATGCCTCGAGCAAGTCCATGGGATGTTATGAGACTAAGTCGTGGGATTTTGACGGGGTCACGGGGGCCTCGAGTGTGTTTCGTGGTGAACTCGGACCATTTTTCTCTGTTTTGCTGCTGCTGTATTCTGATGTATCTAGTGTGCTATGCGAACGTGGTCCATGGAATGCGATTGCGAAGAAGAAATTTGAGGGCTGGATTCTTGGTGTATGCGACCGCATAAGGATGAGTGCGATTGCGGAGAAGAGATTCAAGGGAGCTGGATTTTTTGCCTATGTGATCGCTGTGTTGGGTTGCGATCNGATTTCCCAATGCACACGCAAGTGTACGTGGTCGACAAGTAATATAGGATTTTAAGTCCAGATATCGTACCCACAGGGACTTGTGATTAACTATCCGCTAAACTAAACTCAAACAAATATTTACCTAGAATTAATCTAAAATAGTAAATTAAAAGATTAAATAGACAACTAACTTAAAGATGAATTCAAGATAAATTGATATTCTAGAGTTATGGGTTGTTAAAATATCACGTTGAGTTTTCGACCTAAATCTTCCAATCACGTTTATTGATTGACGAGGTTAATATTG
>ML380873.1:259-16110 GCA_005239525.1 Nicotiana knightiana | reverse complement strand
TATATATATATATATATATATATATATATATATATATATATATATATATATATATATATATATATAATGCTTCTCTTTGAGGCTATTATCCAAATCTTATGATGTATGACTGCCCAACTGATCAGTGGTAACTGCCCGACTGGCTGTAGCGCAATTGTAAATGCATGACTGCCCGACCGGCCTATCACGACCCAAACCGATGGGCTGCGACGGGTGTCCGGTACCTTACTCAACTGAGTACCAACATAACGTATCATACTATCATAGATAACTGGGTCGGAAGGCTGCCGTTAGATAAGTAGAATACTAAGTGAGATACCAACTTATACATAAGACATACGGGCCTATAAGACAAAATATCCACTTGTATACTGAACATAGACCGACAAGGCCATACAATCTTTTACGTACATGACATCTATCTACAAGCCTCTAAGAATACATATTTTTCATAAAGTTCGGGACAGATCTAGTTCCACCATAAAAAAATACACGTCTAAAAAATATATTTACCAAACGAGCAACTTGGAAGCAAATGGAGCGCACCGACATCTTGAGCTAAGCTGATAGCCTAATTGGAGGGCTCTCGATCCGTCTATCGGGACCTGCGGGCATGAAATGCAGCGTCCCCAGGAAAAAGGGACGTCAATACGAATAATGTACTGAGTATGTAAGGCACATAAATAAGTACATAATAAACATGGAATAAATATAGAGTAAATGACTCAACCTTTAAGTTTGGATAACTCTGTAAGTCATGAAATAGTTATAGTGTCATGCATATGCGTATGAATGTCACGTCGTGAATAAGTACATGTTTCATATCATCATCAGGCCTCTGAGTGCATCCCATCATATCATAGCGGCCACTGTAGGCACAATCATCAACGTATACCATCTAATCATGTGTTTATACATATATAATGACGTAACCCATTTACATATATATGCGTATATAATTCCATATGGTCATGGGTTAATGTACATATATAAATGCATGAAATGCATAAGAAATGTGTTAAAAACAATTTCTCGGAACACCATAAAATCAATATGCCTTTCGGATAAACATTATCAAATACGTATTTTTCCTGGGACCCATGAAAAGAAGATAATAACAATTCACATGGGGGAATAAAAAATATAGACACCCCTAGTGTTTTGATGAATAAAGTAATTTATGGAAACCGTACGTTTATTCATTTCTTTTGTATAATTTTAATCATACCAAAAAGAAGGAAGGGATAGCCTTGACATACCTGACTTAATTCTCTTGATAATCCCTCAAACACCCGTCAATTATGATACCACGTAACCGTAAGATCAGAGTAGAGAAAAAATCCGTACGATATTCTTGAGAAGATTGCACCGTACTTCGTTATAATTGCATAATCTAACTTTGATTTGAATTGTGGAAGCCTTGCATGCTTATGTGACTTAAGCTTGTAACACTCAAACATAATTCCTTGAATTCTTAGCAGATACAAATTTGTAACTTACATGGATAAGATTTTTGCACTTCCAAGACTTAGTGGCTTTTCTTTCTTAAATAATGCCTTATATTTAGCAAAGACTTTCCAAGACTTTCCTTTATTGAATTCCTTTTAGGTGACTTTCCAAGACTTATTTTGTGACTTAGTGCCAAGTTTCATGTCTTTAATTTAGCCACATATTAAAGTGCCTTAAAGAATCACCATGTGATTTTGAGGGGTGCTTCCACGTTACTACATACTTATCAAAACTTTCACCCATTCTCCTTAATCAAATTATTAATTCCCACTAATTCAATAATTAACAAATTACTCACATAATTAAGAATTATCTCAAATTACTTATACTACTCACTTTTAACAAACCTGATACACCTCACTATCATGGCCATGTGGTACCTTGTATGGTACTAGTCCATAACTATCAGGTATAATAGTTGGAACCGTATTTTATCCCAAATTTACAAGCTTCGATGAAACTCATTTTCTTTGATTTGATTGCCCTCTCACCTTCACGAATTTACTTATCCCTTATTTGAAATAGCATAATACTTAAAACCAAAAATAAATCTCATTTCCGAACTTACGTTGATTAACTTACGGCTAAACCTTAACGTACAAAAATGCAGAATAATATCTCATTTCCGAGCTTATATTAATTTACTTATGGAGTACATCCCTGTACGAAAACATGGGGTGTAACATCATTCCCCCTTTGGAAATTCGTCCTCGAATGTTGACTGATGCACTTAAAATTCTTATAACCCATAGCTCTCGCGAATACTTTAGTATTCCTCTTGCCATCTAGGCGACTGTTCTGTGAATGAATCCAAAAGACCAGGGCATTCCCCCTTTTAAGCCTCTTTCTCACACCACGACTTGTAGTCGGAATCCTTCTAATCTCGTAACTGTTGGTACCTTCTATCATGCAGCCTTTACGACTTCTAACTTTGTATGTACGCCTATGCGACTCCTTTCTTCTCTTTCCTCCAGCTTTTAGCAAATCTCTAGGCTTCACTTTGTGAACATATATAAAATTATGTCAAGTTGTCCCTCGGGGCGTCATTAGCTTTACTACATCTACATAGACCATACTATACCATAATTCTTGTTTCGATTTATCATTGCGGAGGTCTGCTAGCAAATTCCATCTTACACTTGTTGCTTATCCCATATGTATAAATCCATGTCCTTTAATGCTTCATCATTACTGTTCATCTTAAGAATGATGACCTAATATTAGCTCATACCTGGTGACTTTCTTTCAGGCATTATGATCTGCCGCAATATTGACCTACGATATACCACTGATACCTTGAAATTTCTTATGTAAAACCTTGCCACTAGGGCTTACATCTCATCGAGGAATATTTGAAGTTATTTCCATAATCGTATTTACTAGTATCACGATGTGGTTCACGATATGGGGCTATTCTGATCTCGTACCGTCCGCAAAATCTTTTCTCATTCTCCCATTTTTTGCTTCAAATCATTATTAAATCGAAGTCCCAATCGTTATTTTTTATGTGTCATAATTAGACGTTCATTTCACTACCAAAGCAGCATTCCATCACTTCTAAATGCTGCTAGTCTTAGACTCCTTTGAGTTCATTCGGCTATACTGAGCCATCTATAACTTAGAGAACCCATCAGCTCTCTTGTTTTCATGGGCTTAATCTCGAGAACTTATTCATTCTCATCGCCTTCTCACTAACCCTTTCTTATTATTACTCCTGTCTTCCTAAAACCCTGTCGCTTTATCATACTTTAGCTTGCGACCTACATATATCCATTTATACTGCTCGTAATTTTGCTTTACCATAGATTTTCTTGTATTATTTTGGAACATCGAGTGAGACATCTCATCGTCTCTATCTCTTCTTTATTCTCTTGACTAGGCCTCTCGATACTTAGACCATAGGCTGGAAGATATGCTACTAATGATGCCGCTATTATTCCTGCATATTGAATCCCCACGCTTCTAGCCTTTTATCCAAAGTATGGATTATTCACAACCATCTGCTTTTGAGTATCTCGTACGTTTTTCACCTTTACCTTACCTACTTTAAAATATCACTTTACATTCTTCTGTATTTCTTTCATAACCTCTCTCTCGCAAAAATATAAATCACATCCACAATTTGAAGATCTATTATAATACTTGCACCTCTGGTGCCTATACAATCCAGTGGGAGCTCCATACTGACTCCTTATGAGTTTGGTACTTCTTCTAATTGGATTTATCGTAGAGCTGTTATAGGATATGATTGCAGTAATATCTCCCTTGTACCTTCGATATTAAGAGTAATACTACAATATTATCAATCACAATTTCTATAATTTATGGGTCCAATAATTGGATTCCTAGTTCACTTCGTTGATGTAACTCTTTAGTTTCCTCTTCCCTTTGATCAATCTTCATGTAGGCTTAAGCTATCTTCTGATATGCGGCTCGTGGTATTAGTTATTACTTTAGTACTTCATGGACTCTATAGAATATCTAGGATATAATCTCCTAAAAATTCAATTCTTTATCTATGACCTGGACTAAATTCCTTTTTTTAACTTATACCGGAATTTTCTACGGCTGTATGATTATCAACATATATGCTGCATATATAAAACTTTGAACTCTTTAAGTGCATTTATAACGTATTATGGGTCATAAATCGAGTAATTCTTTTTGTTCCTTGTCATCTTTCTTTAAATGTAAGCAATTACTATTTCTAGACTTTCTGACCCATTGTTCCGTGCATGCTTAGCTTATCATAGTTCCGGCGCATGCCGGAGTTTTCGTGCAAATTAATATGATCTCGAATATTTTTTTATTCTTCTTCCCGTTCAGTATCCATGGTTTCAGGACCCCAAATCTAAACCAGTCGTGATGGCGCCTATTGAGGAACTAGGCCAGCCAAAACTACACTCACGTCGTAATAAGCTTCCATTTACATCTTCACTAAACTTATAACCCATAAAGGTTTCTTTTAAACGTTTCTAAAACAGTTAAAGCTATACCGAGTATTAAATACAACCCCAAGATCCCGGAGTCACTGGTCATGAGCATCTACATAAAATATACAACTCAAAAAAAAAGTTAACTCTATAATAGTAAGCAGGAGAGAGAGCAGGACTGCGGACGCGTGCAACTACCTCGCAATATCTCCGAGAAGTCTCTGGAACAGATACACAACTCACTCTGCCCTAACACTTGGATCTGCACACAAGGTGCAGGGAGTAATGTGAGTACGCCAACTCAGCAGTAATGAAAATAAATCAGCTCTGAGCAGTAAAAAACACATAAAAATTAAATGATGAATTCATAATAGGCACAACCTTTCTTTCCAACAATGTATACGTTAAATCATCACGCTTAAAAGCTGATTTCAGTAAAAATCATTTTGAAATATACTTACCAATAGTTTCAACATAACTTTCAAGAATTTTAGTGTAAAAATGATGAAAATCATAAAAGGCCCCTCGGGCAAAACATATTTCATAAGTTCAGAGTAAAAGTGGTAAAATCATAAGTAGCCCCTCGGGCAAAAACATGTATTAGAAACTGCCCATCGGGCATACCTCACATTCACTCATTATCAGCCCCTCGGGCATACCTCACAGTCACTTATAATCAGCACTTTGGGCAACCTCAAAGTCACTCATGCCTCCCAATCACTCGTCACTCTGCACTCGCACTCAGTAGGTACCTGTGCTCACTGGGAGTGTGTACAGACTCCGGAGGGGCTCCTTCAGCCCAAGTGCTAATATCAAGCCACCTCGTGGCATATCATATCCTCACAATCAGGCCCTCGGCCTCACTCAGTCAGAAACTCTCAGAAGCCCCTCGGGCATATCAGTAAAATGGGGTACTCGACTCAAAACATCATTTTATATCTCAAAATAGTGTAAATAAGGCTAAGTTTCGAAATCAGTTAAACATAACATGACGGAGTGTAAATCATAATTCAACACAGTGAGGAAAATAACAGTAAAAATCCCCGAGGGGTCTAAACAAGTCGGAACGAGGTCCCAAACATAGCTTATAGCCCAAATATAGTAATAGTTTTAGAACACAATTGAACATATGATTTAGAGTAAAAATACGCAACTCAATAGTTGCCGCGAAGAGGACCAAGTCCAATCCAAAAATCAGTGCACACCACATACTCGTCATCTGACATGTGCGCCATTCTAAAAATAGTGAGAAATACGAAGTCCGGGGATTCATACCCTCAGGACAAGATTTATAGCCATTACTTACCGGGCCAAAGTACTAATCTGCGATGTTCTCGCCCCTCGAATTGTCTCCCGATTGCTATGAATCTAACCAAAACCATATTAACATCATCAATACACGTTAAATGAACAAGGCTCAAATGAAAACTATCAATGTTAGGCATAATACTCGAAATTGGTCAAACCCGAGCCCCGGGCCCACGTCTCAGAATTCTATAACATTTGCATCACAAGAATCCTCATCCACCCACGATTCTATACATACCAATAACACCAAAATCAGATCACAATTTCCAACTCAAATCATCAAACGAAATTTCCAATTCTCTTGCACCTAGCCTCCAAGCGATTCCCTTCGATTTCCTCTTCAAATCCTCTGAAAGAGCTCCAAACATGTTCAACAATGGAGGAAAATAGACTAATTTCGTAAAAATGGCCTTTTAAAACACTTTGCCCAGCACTATAATTTCCTTCAGTGCGATCACATTTCCAGGGATGCGTTCGCGATGCACAGACCAATCCTACTCTATGTGTGCGCATACCAACACACGTGTTAGCATAGCTTAAACACTCATCCCCCTCACGCACCTCAGAACACCTTATGCGATCACGGACCTCACCTAAGCGATCGCACTGCACACAGGACCACTCTTACGCGATCACGGCCTCCGCCCATGCTACCCCCGACTAGTCTATGCAATCGCATTCTTAGCCACGCGATCGCATAGAAGGACACCAGAACAGAGCACCAGCAAAATTTTGTAACTTTCCAACATCCAAACTGGATCCGTTAACCTGCCAAAACACACCCGATGCCCTCGGGACCTCAACCAAACACGCCAACACATCCCATAACCTTAGTCAAACTTATTCGAGACCTCGAATCACAAAAAACAACGCAAAGACACCAAAATTATATCAAATTCAAGCCTATGAACTTTTAAACTTCCAAATTCTGCCAATGATGCCGAAACCATTCAAAACACATATGATTGACCTGAAAATTTGCACACGTATCCAAAATGACATTACGAACATTCTCCAACTCCAAGTTGACTTTTGCCACTCTTAAGCCAATTTAAGAGACTAAGTGTCTCAGTTCTTTCTGTAAGTTGTTCTGAACCCGAACCAACCAATCTAACACAACATAATGAAGCTGAACCACATATAATGAAGCGGAAATGGGGGAAACAGGGCTAAACTCTCGCAACGACCAACCGGGTCGTTACATCCTCCCCCACTTAAACATACGTTCGTCCTCGAACGTGCCGAGAGTTGTTCTCCAAAACCATAAAACTACCACGTAACTACCATGCACATACCCGGGGGTGATCCCACGTCACCCTATCCCATATAGGTTCAATAGCACAACATAGTTGAAATTTTGAAATCCAATCCTGACCCATAAACCTTAGAACCAAATTTCCACTTCTGAAATAATATACAAGATCAAAATTCCATAACTATCAACTGAACCAGTATGAACATGCTGGACCAAGCCCTATACGCACACCCCAGATGAAATCACATAATACACTGCGTGACTCAAACACCCATAGTGATAACTCCTACTCACAATAGCTGCTCAGAACAACCCAATGTCGGTACATAACCTCTTATCAAGAAATTCCTCGCTCTAACACTTTCATATAATGCCGATGATGAAATAAACACGTAGAAACTAACAATCATTCGTTCAATCACTCAGACATGAAGCTCCCCTTTCCCAAACAGGAATTATAGCAGATTTCTAAGCCAACTCCCGATATTTATCCTTCCAACTATGCTTTAGAAAATTTTTGACAATATTCATTCTGGGTCCAATGACCTCTTCTCATCCAACATGACCACTCTGCTGACATGGCACATCGATACAATTGAAGCCATAACCTGTGCAACTCGTGCACTCAATAGAAACATCCCAATGTAATCAAATTATATAAAAGATTCACACGAGAGGACCATCCCGCCATTAACAATTACCATCACAATATCATGCTAAAAGCCTGGCACACATCGTGAAAAATCAAAACACACGAATCCAATCCCAAATGTCATACCCCTACATAACTCCGCTACACTATGCAATCTCATCCAAATGCTGGTCCACATGAAATATTTCAAGCCACCTTTCCCAAAATCAATAACCATTCAAAATTCTACATTAAGTATTCAAAGTGCATTGCCATAACAATGGGGAAATAGGACGATACCATGTCACACGAATCAGAAAGAACATACCCCATACGTCTCAACCTCGCAATACCCAATTACTTACCTTACTCAAATCTAGCTATAAAGCCTAACAAGAACCATACCATATGTGCATATAACCAATAATCACAACTCCTCACAACATCGAAGGGTAACTGATAGATCACTCCAGAACATGAATAAACTCAATCACAATCGAATGGTACATTCCTCAACAGTAGAAATTCGGAGCCAACAATTTCGACCCGGTGCGGAACACACACCCATACTAGCCTACCAATAACCTTGAATCATCTCTGGTCACTCACAACAGATAGATAACTCAACAAGAATTCCACAATGACTGAATCATGGTACATACTAACATCTGACTAGCTTGCTCGCATCTTCAAAGTTCACTACCACAAAATAACCTGTTTATGAGAACTCCCAGTCTCGATGTCACGAAGCGCACCAATTACTATATTTGATCTCCACTCCACTGCTCGAACACATAGCACATCCCTAATACTCAATAATTACACGAGGGATACCCCTATAATTATTCTGTGTTACCAAGCAACCTTGAATATTAGCAGTCGATCCAACAAGAAAGCGTCGAAGTACCAATGAAGTACCCTTAACTCCACACATGACCTTTCTAAAATGTATACCCTCATCAAGCCACCCAACAGTGTTATCATCTACCTAGTCGTCTGGAACTGCTGATGTTGTCTAAGAAATTTGTTTTGACCTTCCTTCCAGAACTGAACCATTACCTCACATGTGCAAATCTCACCTCTACCCACATACCGCATACAACATGCCATCCTGGGACAAATATGGGAACGATGACCTTTTCCCATCCACAAGCAACTACTTACCCAACTAGCCAGGAACTTCCATTTGATCCTATTTAGAAGCAAAATCACTATACATCACATGCACCTTATGACAGAAGAAAATACGCATCTCTAACCGTGGTAGAACCCATCAAGAACTTTCTGAAATCCCATTTGTGCAACACCAAACCGTCAGGACTGAATCCTTCTAACTCAACCAAGCTACGCAGGTCACAAAAACCTAAGCGCATTGCTAAGAAACACCTGTAAAAACACATTACCTCATGAACACCAAAAGAACTAATTGTATCCCTTATAATGCCGATTCGACCTACCACCAAGTTGTCCTATTTATCCTAGTTTCTTCTGACTTACCTTCGAATTTATACTTCTTCTTGCCATAATACCATAATTCTCAACGCAGACTCACCACACGAGACCCAAGCATAACACCGTACCGCATGAAGCTCGTAAATCGTTGAATACTCTCTCGAATATCCCCAAAAGTACCACATTCAAAATACTTACCCTGAAGAGACTTCCTGCGATCCAAAGCCATTACCTATACCTTCTTGATACTGATATATAGAATCCATGATGATGTAGAAATGCTACAAGTCCTGACACCCTCCAACGTAAATCTCAATTACACCGACCAATTAGACAAAATCGACCTGACCGTTTGCACACTAACATACTAGGAAAGTAATCCACTCACTTGAATACATAAGAAAATTCATACACTGCACACACTACACCTTTTACAATTGCCTCTCAATCATTCCATAGAATTCATTTACCCCTGGAGTACATTACACCCTGTATCGAAGAATTTCCATTACTCGTGTCATCCTCAGACTCCACATCTACACGGCATACCTGATTCACCAATATACCTCGAACTGAAACCAATACAACACATAATCGTATAATTAACATTTCATTAACAGACTCCCCTACTTGGCTCAAAGCCAACGATTAAGACAACCAATGACTCACAACGCCCATAATAACACAACAAGTCTAACATCTCAGGTCATCTACAAATCTCATATTCACCTTTGTAATAGTCATGCGAACTTTCACAAGCGACCTAAACTCAAATTACAACATATATCATTTACTGGTAGAAGAGAACTTATTACAGAACAACATGAGGATCACATACCCTAGGACAATCAGCAGGAGATACCCCTGTCGGCTTATCCTCAAACAAGATATCTCTGTATACACTTCCGAAGACCATAAGCATCATACAATCACTACAACCTTCTGCATCTAACACAAACAACGCCTACACTTGAGGCATCACAATACGCGGTAAAAACCTGAAGCTGATGGTAGAACTAACACCGGAGTGGTGGTCAAAGAAATCTTGAGCTTCTGGAAGCTCTACCCACACACGTCTAACCACATGGATACCCTCACTGGACACCACGTGTCCCAAGAATACTACTGAGCCGAGCCAAAATTCACACTCGGAGAACTTTTCATAGAGCCTTTCCTCCCTGAATCCTTATAATGCCATCCTCAAATACTGAATATGCTACTCCTGGATATGCGTAAATGCCGGGATGTCATCAATGAATACAATAACAAGGAGTGATAATACGGCTGGAATACACCGTTAACCAAATATATGGACGCTACTGGGGCAATGATCAGCCCAAAAGACATCACTGGGAACTCATAACCCAACAGAAAGACCCACTTCACTCCGCAACTAAACAAGCCGAGAGGTCTTCCAATACAATCACAACTCAAATCCATATACCAAACCGAAATAGAAATCAAACACTCAATAGTTCTTGCCAAATTTCTAGCCAACCCCTTTGTCACAATCAAAAAATCTGAACACGGCTAACCATCAAATCACACTCACCACGTAGCCATCTAATCACCAATTCTCATCAATAAGAACACAAACGGACACATAAGTCCCCAAATTCACGGCACACATAATCAAAATCTTAGCATTCGAACCACAGAAAGAATCTGGCATCAAGTCCTCCATACTGTCCCATTACCAACATGCCAAAATCACATCTCATCCATGGAAGTCACAAGTTGTAGATGCACAACTGATACCAAGAGCTCTCATGCGCGTTCGAATACATGGAAAGAATTCAAGAGCTACGCACTCTTGGCATAAATAAATGAATTTGCACGAAAAGAATTCAAGAACATGAGATTTTTCTAAGGGTTCTACAGCCTCTCGAAGATAAGTAAAGACGTCTCCGTACCGATCTGCAAGACTCTACTAACCCTGCTCATGACCGGTGAGTCCTATGTAACCTAGCGCTCTGATACCAACTTGTCATGACCCCAATCTAAGCCAGTCTTGATGGCATCGTGGAACTAGGCCAGCCAAAACTACATTCCAGTCGTAATAAGCTTCCATTTACATCTTCACTAAACTAATAACCCATAAAGGTTTCTTTTAAACATTTTTAAAATAGTTAAAGCTATAGCGAATATTAAATACAACGCCTAGATCCCAGAGTCACTGGTCATGAGCATCTACAGAAAATATACAACCAAAAAAAACTCTATACTAGTAAGCAGGAGAGAGAAAGCAGGACTGCGGACGCGTGCAGCTACCTCGCAATATCTCCGAGAAGTCTCTGGAACAGATACATAGCTCACTCTGCCCTAACACCTGGATCAGCACACAAGGTGCAGGGAATAATGTGAGTACACCAACTTAGTAGTAATGAAAATAAATCAGGTCTGAGTAGTAAGAAACACATAAAAATCAAATCATCTATTCACAATAAGCACAACTTTTCTTTCCAACAATGTATACTTTAAATCATCATGCTCAATAGACGATTTCAGTAAAAAATCATTTGGAAATATACTTACCAATAGTTTCAGATAACTTTCAAGAAGTTTAATGTAAAAATGATGAAAATCATCAAAGGCCCGTCAAAAACATGGATCACAAACTGCCCCTCGGGCATACCTCACAGTCACTCATAATCAGCCCCTCGGGCATACCTCACAGTCACTAATAATCAGCCCCTCGGGCATACCTCACCGTCACTCATAAGCAGCCCCTCGAGCAACCTGACAATCACGCATGCCTCCCAATCACTCGTCACTCGACACTCGACACTCGCACTCAGTAGGTACATGCGCTCACTAGGAGTGTGTACAGACTCCGTAGGGGCTCCTTCAGCCCAAGCACTAATATCAAGCCACCTTGTGACATATCATATCCTCACAATCAGGCCCTCGACCTCACTCAATCAGAAACTCTCAGAAGTCCCTCAGGTGTATCAGTTAAACGGGGTACTCGACCCAAAACATCATTTTATTTCTCAAAATAGTGTAAATAAGGCTGAGTTTCGAAATCATCTAAACATAACATGAGTGAGTGTAAATCATAAGTTAACACAGTGAGGAAAATAGCAGTGAAAAGCCCCAAGGGGTCTAAAAAAGTCGACACGAGGCCCCAAACATAGCTTATAGCCCAAATATAGCAATTGTTTTATAACACAATTTAACATATGAGTTAGAGTAAAAATACGCAACTCAATAGTTGCCGCGGAGAGAACCAAGTCAAATCTGAAAATCAGTGCACGCCACATACTCGTCATCCGACATGTGCGCCATTCTAAAAACAGTGAGAAATACAATGTCCGGGGTGTCATACCCTGAGGACAAGATTTATAGCCATTACTTACCTCTACTATCACATCTCGCGTTTTCGTACGTTAAAACTTTTCGTCTTCGGTTAACCAACGTGAAATCGATATGAGATAATTTCGACGTAACATATTTATGTTATTTAAGAAAAATGATAAATAAGTGTTATGAAGGATAAATGGGTACATGGATTAAAGAAAACAAGTTTTGTTGAAAGTANCTTCGGTTAACCAACGTGAAATCGATATGAGATCATTTCGACGTTAACATATTTATGTTATTTAAGAAAAATGATAAATAAGTGTTATGAAGGATAAAGGGGTACACGGATTAAAGAAAACGAGTTTTGTTGAAAGTGGACAATTTGGAATAAAATACGGGTCGAGCGATAATGCCCGATAATTATGAACTAGTACCATGCAAGGTACAATATGACCACGGTGGTGTAGTGTGTAAAGTATATTAAAAAATGAGAAAGTTTATGATATTTTCCTTATTTTAAAGATAGAAATTATTTTCTCACAAGAAAAGAAGCTTAACTTTTTATCATTTTAACAATTAAGCATACAAATTTTTTTATGCTTTATGTGAGATTAGGAAAATTATAAGTTGATAAAATATATGTATTTTTACATGAATGTTTTAATGAAATAGTAGTGTATGTATTTATTTTATATGGTACCACATAACCACAATAGTAGAGTACGTAAAGTGTATTAAAAAGTGAGTAGTATTATATTATGATAATATTGTTCTATAAGCCAAATCTCGTGTATGGCCAACCTGACATTAATTGTATAATACTAGTTAGAGGAATATTTAATTTATACTACATGTTACTGAACCAATTATTTTGTATCCTATTGAATGTTTATGTGGATGGACGACACCTACATGAATCATACTGAGTTCAGATCGGTGAAAATTTAAAACTTGCATTAGTAAGAGATAAAGCTAGTAGTATCTTAACAGTATTATAGTTCCACTAATTAATCATGACTCTTAACTAGTCTAGCTAGGGAGTTGAGTATCGTGTGGATGAAAAGAATCTTACGTGGAAGATCCCCCTCCAAAAATGACGTGTGACTAACATGTAACATCTATGCCATGTGTAACAATTTTTCAATATGGTGGCAAGATAGGTGGTCCCCACTTTCCACTTATCCATATTTTTGGATGGATTTTACCAACACAATTATATGCATATGTATAGGCATATGATCTGCTCCATGCAAAAACAAGAAAGAGGTTGGATGATTATGTAGGTGTCTCTAAATACTTTTACTCTTAACAAAATTTGAAACATTTGAACATCACCGTGCTAGGTCCCAATTCCTTTGATAGCTTCTTACATGCTAGCCATCAATCAGTGTGATAACTTTATGCTGCAGATGTTCGCAAAGCAGGACGTCGTCAGGCTTGATACAGAATCTATATTAGTTATTGGAGTACTCTTGGTTGTTATTATAAAGTCTGAGTCAAGTTTCTTTTAAGTAAGTAGCATTTGGAGGGATTGTAAAGAAAGTCGACTCAGGTATGTTAAGGTTATCCCTTCTTCTTTTTTGGCATGATCCAAATAATACAAATGAAACAAGAAAAATACACAACTTTCATAAATTACTCTATTCATAGAAATACTAGGGGTGTCTGTATTCTTGATTCCCCATAAGAATTATTATTATCTTCTGTTCATGGGTCTCGAAAATATGTATGTTGGTAAAGTTTATTTCATGATATTAATCAGAGGCATAATGGCCTTATGACGTACCGAGATATTTTATCTACGTATTTCATATGCATTTCATGCATTTACATATGCACATTGACCCATGACCAGATGGCGTTATATATGCGTACATATGTAAATATATGTATATGGGATATGGGAAAAGGTTATGGCGTTACATACGCACCACCACCTGATCAGCTGGTATATGTTGATGTTTCCCTCAGTGGCTGAAATATGGTTCAAACAGCGTTATATACGTGTATATGTATGTATATCCAAACGGCATTATATGCGCGTATATGTGTATGTATATATATATATATATGTATATGGGATATGGGAAAGGTTATGGCGTTATATACACACCACCACCTGATCAACTGGTATACGATGATGATTTTACACACCACCAAATTTGTATTCCGACAGTTATTGTATTTTATTTTCTAGTAAATACACATGCACTTGTGAAACCGAATTCTGGGATGATTATGGGATATTCGGTATTGAAATTTGAAAAACATTATTATTTATTCTGTAAAGTTCATCTTTTAACTAGTGAAATTGAAGGAAATTTGTGATTTCAAAAATACTAAAATGAGAATTTAATTAACAATTTAGTGTTCGCTTACATGACAGTGGTGTCCGGCGCCATCACGACCTTTAACGGATTTTGGGTCATGACATATTACTAATCCATGCATTACTAATACGTAAAAATTTCGTGGGTAGCCACTTTTTAAAGTGGTATTTACTTTTTATCCAGCATTTTCAATGCTGAGAAAAAGTAGCAACTAGTCTATTAAAATTAATATGAAAAGACAGTAGTGTCCTTACTCCTACTCCTCCCACTAAGTTCAGGACTAGCTGTCCTTAATTTATGAGCTTGTAAGTCTAAGTTAAAGACTACCTGTACTTAGTTTTTGAGCTTGTAACTCTAAGTTGAGGACTACCTGTCCTTAACTTTTGAACTTGTAACTCTAAGTTCAGGACTACATGTCCTTATTTTTTGAATTTGGAAGTCTAAGTTCAGGACTACCTGTCCTTAATATTTGTGCTTGTAACTCTAAGTTAAGGACTACTGATCACGCTCAACTATGTCTAGTGGAAGACTAAGCGGGCGTTGCAAATATAATCCTGAGGTATTATGCCCAGAGTCTAATCCACAGGGAATTGACGTATCAAGCACGCTGTTTAAATTAGTACTCAATTGTCACCTGATGTTATTTAAATTACTAATACTAAAGATTAAAAGCAAATATTAGTTATATTAATGTATAAACAATTGTAATAAAAATCTAAGGTTATAGTTTCCCCCCGCTGGTGAACTTACTTCTCGGATACTTCGTATAGCTTGATTAATCGTCTCTATCAATCATGAACGCTCTATATACCATAAATCTCTCTCAAGTAATTATGATAATTTACTAGACGCACTCTCTCAAGTTACGCTAGCTAGATTGCATTACAGTTCACTTAGATTGCACCCGAAGTATCGTTATCTCTAATCCAACCTCTAAACCCTCGGTTATGACTTTCGTCTATACTCTGGGAGTGGTGTTGTTCAAACAATTACCTAAATATGCACTCTCTCTCAAGTAGATACATAATAAATAGGCACAGCTAATTGAGGGCCCTTCAATCAACTACAACAAGAACGTAGTTGAACAAATAGAGTTTAATCAACCAATCAAAGCTATATTAATATCACAA